>JAFEMH010005401.1:0-164324 GCA_022495995.1 Adenophora triphylla var. japonica
GCGGTCACCCCCTACACTTGAATGTGGATTGGTGATACATTTTCCTAGTGGTTGTTCAAACAAGGAGATCGAATTACTAGTGAGCATATCGCTTTTGTCTCAAGTTGAACCCAAGAAGATTGATGGAAACGCACTCCAAGATTCCGATTGGGTGGTTGCCATGCAAGAAGAACTGGCAAACTGGTTTGAAAGATGGCACAGGTGCGGACTTTGGTGCCTAGACCTCGGGATCGAAGGAGTGATAGGAACTAAGTGGGTATTTAGGAATAAGTATGAATGAGAATGGAAGCATCGCACTAGGAATAAAGCAAACGGAGTTGGTTGCACGAGGATATAGGACAAGAAGTTAAGGAATTGATTATGACGAAACCTTTGCTCCAGAGTTGCAAAGATTGGAAGCTTATCGAGAATCTTCTTAGCCTACGCCTCTTTCAAGCATTTCAAGTTATATCAAATGGACGTAAAGAGTGCATTCCTCGACTGCGAACCTAAAGAGGCGGGTGTATGTTGTTCTACCAACCTCCTGGATTTGAAGACTCTAAATTTCCCAATCATGTCTTTGGCAAACTCCGTAAAGCTTTGTATGGACTTAAGAAAGCTCAAAAAGGGCATGGTATGAGACTCTCTCTAAATTTTTTACTAGAAAAAAAGGATTTTAAACGTGGTAAAATCGATACAACTCTTTTTATTGCCTTAAATATAATGAGCATACTTTACTTGTTCAAATTTATGTCGATGATATTATTTTTGGTTCTACTAATGAGTTACTTTGCAAAGGCGATTTAGAAAAGCTAATGAAAAGCAAGTTTGAGATGAGCATTGATGGGAGAATTAACATTCTTCCTCGGAGAAGCTTCAAATCAAGCAAATGCGAAAGAAGGTATTTTTCTCGGCCAAGCTAAATACACCAAGGAGTTAATAAAGAAGTTTGGATTAGAAAATGCTAAAGCATATGATACTCCTATGGCCCACGAGGCAATAAGCTAGATAAGGATCTCAAAGGTAAGAAAGTTGATCGGACTTTATATCGAGGTATGATCGGCTCATTACTTTACTTAAGCGCTAGTAGGCCCGATATCATATTTAGTGTATTCCGTGTATGTGCTCGCTATCAAGCGAGATCCTAGAGAAGCACATCTTATTGCGAGTCAAGCATATAATCCGCTATTTATCGGAACCACTAACCTTGGACTTTGGTATTCCAAAGATTCGAACTTCGATCTTGTAGGTTATTCAGATGCGGATTATGCAGGCTTGTACTCTGAGGAAAAGCACTAGTGGTACTTGTCATTTCCTCGGGAATAGACTAGTTGCTTGGGCGGCAAGAAGCAAGCTTCGGTTTCGGTGTCAACCACGGAGTGAGTATATTCTTGCTTGGTAGTTGTTCTTTGGATCAAATCCTTTGGATGAAGCGGCGGTTGGTGGACTATGGAATCCATGAAGGGAATTGCCCCATCATGTGTGACAACACTTCAACTATTTCGGTCTCCAACAACCTGTCATGCATTCCAAGACCAAGCATATTGATATCAAGTATCATTTCCTCAAAGACCATGTGAGAAGAGGAATATCCATTTAGAGTACGTGGGGACGGACAACCCAGTTGCGATATCCTCACAAAGGCTCTTGACTCCAAGAGATTTTCTTTTCTCAGAGGAGAAATGGGTATGCTTGAACTTAAATAAAATTCCATACTTTTTATTAACTAACCTGTTTGTTGAGTTTATGATGAAACTCCTAAGGATTGAGACCGCTTTGTGTTGAAACCGCCTATACCAAAACATGGCAAGTCCAGCACGCTCAGATGCAACCGCCAATGACAAACCGCTCATGCAGTCTGACCGCTTGGATCAAAACCGCGTTTCAACTAAGAGTAAATTCTTTCTATTTATGTCTTATCCTTATTACTTTAAAAAAAAAAAAAAAAAGCATGTTCAAATTCCTTTATTTATTTATTTTTTTAAAGGGTATTTTTGCAAATGTTTTCCCTCAAAAATTCAAAATTTTAGAGCATTTAATGCTAAGGGGACATGAGCATTTAAAGCCTTCATGTCAGCCGTCTTAGAGAGATGTGCAGGAGGTGAAAGGGTGTAACAGTTGGGTTAATTTCAATCATTCCTTACAGCTTTGCCTCCTTCCCCTTCACCCTATATAAACCTAAGTTGGTGAAATTCTTCCTTTCTTCCGCCAACTCTCTGTACACTGTACTCTCTCTACCAAACTCTCTCTCTCTAAAACCCTTTACAAAAACCTTCATTTTTTTCTTAAATCATCAATGGCAACAACTTCAAAACCTTCAACTTCAAAAAGGCAAAGAGCATCTACCACTGCTAGGGCAAAGAAACCTATCTTGGACATGGTAACAAATCTCTAACCCTAACCTTTAATTTCTTCAAAATCTGCCATGGATGAACCAATAAACTGTTCGTATGCCCTGCTTAGATTTCTAATGATTTTGAACTGATTTCTTGACCATTTTTGATAAAATTTGTTGGGTTTTGCTCGTAATCATGCCTAGATTTACATTCTGAAGTTTATTTCATGATCAATGCATGATTTGAGTACTGATTTTATGATTTTCAGTTTATACACTTCGAAAACCCACTTTCTTGTTCTTGGTGTTTATAAATGATTAAGGTAAAGGTTGAAATTTTATTGATATATTGTTAATCCCCTTCCCGATGTGATCATTTTGATATATTATTTGCTCATTTTGGTTAAGTTTCATGTATCTCTGTTCTTGGTGTTCTTGAATGTTCTTGGTGTTCTTCACAAAACCCATGAAGCTTGTTCTTGAAAAAAATCACATGTTTTGGTTGCCTTGATTACGAGAAAGTGTTTTCCAACACTTAGAAAAATTTTCAACTTTTTAGAAATTTTGGATTTTATTTTGGTTTGAAACCGCTTTGTTTGCAACAGCTTAGAAATTTCTTGTTTCAAACCGCTCCTCACCTATTCAACCTAAACCGCATGTTCTAAAACCGCTTTTCAAATACTTTGAAACCGCATCTTGGTTAAATTCCTTCCTTCCTTGATTTTAAGATTTTTACTAAGTATATAAGTGGAAACCAAGAAATTCCTCTCTAATCACTGCTTGCAGTGTGGGATAAGTTTGGATTACAATGCCACGTACTTAAGTAATTTTGCTCTCAAACCCTCATTATTTGTTGAGTATTCATGGTTTCACTTGGGGTTTGAAATTCTCAAACCGCACCATTGCTCAACCGCTTGGTGCTCAAACCGCATGTGAACTATGAATACACAAATGGATCTAACACTTGAAATTTTATTTTATAGGATCCTACTACTTTCCTACCTGGATGGGAAGTGAATGAGGAAGAGCTCAAAACAGATGCTCTAGGAAGGGAATTGCTGAGGAAGCTCAGAGTCTCAGGCATCCTACCGCTCTTCACCAAGAAGCAGAACTTTATTGTACCATCTTTTGTGGATCAATTCTTTGCAACCGCTAAGAAGGATTCGAGTTCTTGAACAAGGCCGAGAGAGTTTCTGCTGACCGTGTAGTTGAAGGGATGAAGCTCTCCATTGACTATATTGATATTAGAAGACTCTTGATTTCTTGTTGGTGGAGCTCCCTTAGAGGTTGATCGGGTTATTCAAGACAATGCTTTGCTTTCCAAACCGCCAAAGTGGATACCTTATCCAAAAAGTACAAGAAGATCCCAAGAAAGAACTTTGGTGAGTGATGAACTTCATAGGTCATCTAGTGGGGAGATCTATTTGTGGAAAAGGCGGGAACCACAACAATTTCACATCCCAACAATGGATGTACGGTCTTTGCTATCTTTATGGAGATCAGTTTGCACGGCGAGAATCCTTTATTTAGAGATTAAGGATAGCATAGAGACCTATCGGTCCAAAATCAAAGGTGAAGATCGAGGTGGAGACCATTGCAGGGATCCTACCGCTCTGGTTGATGGACTATGAGCACTTGGATGAAATGGTCACCAAGAATCCAGATCTTATGGTGGGTGCTCGAGATGATTCCCTTGGATTGCTAGCATGCCATACTTTCGGGTATGTCAATGGTGATGCTTTGTACAAGTCGTTGTATGATGCGAGATACATATCCCTTGAAGGAACCATATGAGCTCGGAGATCCTTCAACAGCTCCTCAAACCAAAGCACCCAGCGGTCCGGGAAGCCCCAAGCAAGAGGTGAACCGCCTCGAGAAAAGGCCAGAGGCCGCTCCTGCTGACCAAACCGCCTACAAGCTGATGATGGAGCTGGTACTAGCAAAAGGAAGAAGAAGGAAAGACGACTGAAACCATGAACTTGGTGGATGAAGAGGATGAAGAAGAGGAAGACCCAAGTATTCCCAACTTGGTGGCTAGAGCCAAAAGGGCTAGGGATGAGATGGGTGGATTGATTTGTGGAAGAAGCGGATGAAGGTTCTCCAAGATAGGATTGCTAGATTGGCCAAGGAGCAAGGCGAAGTATCGGGCCAAGGGAAAATCAACCACTGAAGCTGGAACCGCCTCACCCCATGCACCGCCTCCAAACTCAACCGCCACCATCTCCTCAAACCTCTCTCCTATCCAATCTCCAAACCTATCACCCGGCCCGATCCACCTGCCAAGCTCTCAATCCAAATCTCCATCCAAAGCCAAATCCATAACCCCTTCCCCCAACAAAACCGCACAATCTCGGGGGAGAAACCCAAGAAGGAAGAAAATGGGCGCCAAGAAGAAACCCTTCAAGAAAACCAAGCTTTGTCCAACCCTCACCCACTCCTTCAAATTCCCCTCCTCAATCACCTCCTCAAAATTCCCCTTCACCTTCCCCCAGAAAATCACTCTCACCCCTATCTTCTCAATCCCAATATGACTCACCCCAACATTCCCATTCCATGAATTCCCAACATTCCAACCAAACCCCTACTCACTCTGCCTACCAGCGATAGCGGTCCAAACCTTCTTCTGCTGGACATGCTACCTCTAAGTCAGTTAGAGATGATCCAACCCACGACAATTCCCTAACAAAAACCGCTCCCTACACCTAACCGCTCTAAATCCAACTCTCCTTCAAAATCCCCTCCTCCACAAAAATCACCCAACCACCAAAAGTCTCCTCCTCGAAACAAATACTCAAACCAAAACCGCTCTGAAACTACCCAAACACAACCGCCTCCTATATTTCCAACCGCTTCTACCTCAACCGCACCTCCTTCGACTATTCCCAAATCCTTCAAACCCTTTCCCTCATCCAAGCCAACTCCTAATAAACCAAGGTCATGTCATTAAGGCGGCCGCTTCCGATGACATCCTAACGCTTCCGATGCTTCCCTCCAAACCTCTCTCTCAAATCTCTCTGAGTCAAACCTTGTTCTTCATGCCAAGGTAGAGTCTCAATCCCTGGAGATGGCAACCCTTAAATCAACATTGCTTGATGCCATTAAGGGGAGAGATCTACAGACAAACCTCCATCCTCCTCAGCTTGCTCACGATGATCAAACCGCGTCTCTTATCAAAACCGCGGTTGAAGAAGGATTGGTCAAAGCCTTAAGTGAAATTCAAGAGAAGGTACGCAATTCCATTGATAAAGACCTTGGGGATCGACCTCAAAACTTATTTCCACCTTAAACTCCAGGACCGCAAATGGCACAGTTGTCCAAACCGCCTTGAATTCCCTTAGAGAAGATGTTACGGAGCAAATTGACATATTCAAGGTGGACTCCAAGGTAAATCTGGAATGTGTTGGAGATGCCTCAATGGCAAAGCTAAATGAAATTCAGGATGAATTTAACAGCCGCCTGGACAACCTGAAGGCTGGATTCATTGCCAAGATTGAAGCTGAAATTCATGACCTGAAAACCTCTCTGAGAGTTACCATTGATCTTGATCCAATGAAGGAAGCTATCCAAGAGCAAACCGGCTTTGTGCGGAGGAGATCCATACTATTTTCAATTCCCTTTATTCATCCCTCCACGTGCAGTGGATACCATCGAGACAACCTTATGGAAAACACCAAAGCGGTTGGTGCCACCAATTCTACCTCTGCTCATTACGTGAATGCCTTAAAGAAGCTTGAAGCTACTCTCACCCGAACCGCAGAGGAAGTAAGAAGACTAAGGAAAGCATTTGCACCTGACCAATCTAGAGCTGGGCCCAGTGGAGCTGATCATGAAGTGAACAAGCCGCCTCAGCAGTAAACCGCTTTTTCCTTATGATTTTTTTGTAAGTTTGGACCGCACTTTCTTTGTATCTTCCTTTGTCCAACTTACATCATTTTTGTTTTTTTGTAATCTTGTAATTTCCTTTCATTCCTGTACTTGTAATCATCTTAGGAATTAATGGAAATTGCATCATGGTTCCAAAAACTTTGTTCATTCAAACTGCTGGTTTGTAGAACATTGAAACCGCTTAAAGGTCTTAAACCTCATTCAAATATTTTTCAACTTAAAACTCACTCTTTTTGAATTAATGTTTAAACATTCAGTTTAAACTGCACTTTGAATTTAAACTCATACTTTTTAAGTGCACTGAATGCATTTCTATACTCTTCAATTTTGTAAGTTTTTAATCTTTCAAAAGTATAGAAATCTATAGCTTAAGCTAGTGTGTGCATTGACTTGGGACATGACTTACCATGTTAATTCTTATGGACATGTTTTTACCAAGAACAATGATTGCTTTTGCTGTAGTAGGTAATGGCATCAATCAAATAGGGGGAGATTGTTGGGTATGCATATTTTAACCCTCCTATTTTGTATTAGATTTGATTGATACCATAACCTTCTATTTATTTTAAGGACTTTAGGACCCTATGTAATGAAGCTTAGACTTCAATTTTTTAGCTAAGTCCATTTTATAGAATAGGTTAAAATTAGGCTTGAAGACTGGCTCAAGAATCTTTGGACCTAAGGATTGCAGCTCAAGGGTTTCAGAACCGCCCTTTTTAAACCGCTTGGCAGAACCGCCTTTTTGCCTTGTGATTCCCTTCATCTGAAACCGCCTGAACAACAAGTGCAAACCGCACTTGGAAATCCTTTTTCTGGTGGAACCGCTTTCATGTCAAACCGCCTTTATCGGAGACCGCTCCAATGATTGGCTACTTGAAGTGAACCTCTTTTGACCGTTGGAATCCACGTCGGCAATATCAAAAGTCAACTACCATATCTTGTCACGTGACTACTTTTCGGACAAGATCTGCAAGGATCTTGAAAAGGTGACGGATGTCCTAACCACCTTGATTGCGGTGAGGTCGATCGGCTTTACCTGCATCAACGGTTCCAAAGGACAAAAGTAGTTCTTTGTGGACCAATGGGATTGCATCAAGCTGTCCTTTCATCAGCTGTGTCCAACGGCTATATTCTGATGCTTGGGTATAAATACCCCTAATCTTCACCATTTGAAGATTGCTTGAATCTTGAGAAATTCTTTGTGTTCATGAGAAGTTGAAGCTCTGCCCAGAAATTCTTAGTCCTTTGAATCTTCATCTTCATACTTCAAGAAATATTCCCCAGCCCAGAAATCAAGCCTTAACACATTCAAGAATCATTGTGCTCTACATCTCACAGATTTAAAGAGCCTTGATCTTGTTCTCACACACACACCTCTCTTGTTTAAACACATAGTTTATTCATTTGAGATACACTGGTTATAGTCTAGGATTTGTTCTTCATAGAAAAGATTTTATTGTACTTTGTAATCTCTCAAATACTCAATATAAAATCTCTCTTAGAAATCCAAGACTAACCATCTTGGTAGTGGACGTAGATCGTTTATCGATTGAACCACTCCAAATATTGTGTTCTTACTTTCTGCATTTATATTTCTTGTGCTTACTGATTATCTTCCTTTTCTCTGTTTGATCTTTATATAGTTATCCTTTATTGTGAAATTGTGTTTGGAGTTAACATTGTCAAACTACATTTTCTGTTTTACAACTGCTCAGAAAACTGCACTAAAACCGCCTTGCAAAACCGCCTCCTCAAAACCGCATTTTACTAAGTATATTCCGCTGTGCATTTTACAACTCTACTTGCAGTTTCTTATACACTGCAAGAGGTTTTGTAAGCGTAGAGGTTTAGTTTTAAATTGAGGGCGAAAAATTTTAAACAGCTATTCACCCCCCCTCTAGCTGTATTTTCACCCTTGTTGCCACCTTTGGGACCAACACATATTCAATGTTCTGGATATCTAGAACCTTGTGAAAGTGATATCCAGAATCAGAAATTTGGTCTTGGCCTTGGATTTGGTCTCAAATCTTTTTTCTGGATATTCGTCCCAAAGCTTCTGGATATCCAGAAACCCGTTTCTCCATAACTTATGGAGAAACACATCTTTAACTATACTTGATCAACTATATTCGTTATATAAAAAAACAAATCACTTTAGCAATAAAATTTGGATCATCCCAAATATCATTATATAATTTGGGGGGAAGTCCCTTGTAAAGTATTAGTCAGAGGTTAAGCATCTTGTAACTCTTCGTTTGAATTTGTAGGCACTCATACGAATCATGTAGTAGATATTTTCTGACCTTTTTTTTAATAAAAAGTCAGTCATATTTTAGGGTGCATGGAGTAAAAATATGTTATCCTGTTAGATCAAGTGTAAAAAGATAGTCAACTAAAAGGCAAGAAGATTATTGTTATGTGGAAATAACATCCCCTATACACATATTACATTTGGGACGGTGAGAGTAAGATGTGATTATTTTAAGAATAAATTAAAAATAAAATATTTAATTTGGGACGGAGAGAGTAAAATGTGATAGATTTTAAGAATAAATTAAACTTTCAATATAGGTCGTAGAGAGTAAGATATCAAAAATTATATATATATATATATATATATATATATATATATATATATTACAGTTTATGCAAAAAAACAAAATAGAGGAGGTTTGTTGTTGTTGTCGTTAGGGCCCTATACACATACTACACAACCAAAATAATGTTGTTTAAAGACAACAAAAATATATGTTTCATTATATGTCTGTATCTTGAATTTTAGCTACTATATTTAATTTGACAAAAAAAAAAGTTACTAATATTTAGTTATATTCATTAAAATCGAAAAATTAATATTGTTAGTATGTTTGCCTTGTTGAGTTATTTCTCAAATATTTTGTGTAGACACAAAAATTCTTGCTCGCCAAATCAAGTATCAAGGCCAACGAAAATGCCGTAAACATTCATGGATTCACACCTCTGGATGCCATGGATCACTGTCCAAGAGATCTCAAGGCACTCGAGGTTGAAGCCGACATCAAGAAAGCCAAAGATCTCAAACCTCACCCAATCCCCTCCCCCAACCCACGAATCAAAATCCTCGCACAATATCTGTGGAGACCCCGACTCGAAACCAACATGTGTCCCGAGCGAGAGCGTCCCCAATCTGACTCCAAACTTCCTAAATTTTTTAAAACTTTGATTTAACTTACACACTTTAACATGCTTAACATAATCATTGCAAAATAACTCCATTCATCTCCACTTGGAGGAAGAGTTAAACAACTTTGAAAAGTAACAACCTGTTTTAGTTACAAAAGATTTCGGGTATAACGTTGAAACCAAGTTTTTATATACACAAACTCCATAAAGGAGTTACCAAAATACATCTTTCTACGCCAACCTATACATACCCCGACAATCCCAAAAGACTACTTCCAAACTCCTTTCCGTCCTTACTTGGCTGGTCCGCCTGTCTCGAGATCTAAAAACATTAAAGGGAGAAGGGTGAGAATAAATCTCAGCAAGCTATTATGAATGCAGCAATATGCCAAGTAAGATGCAACACATAACAAGGTGCATATAACACATTGGAAAAGCCGTAAACACATTACATTACCTTGGTTTACCTTTTCCCGTCTGACCAATAAGTCGTACAACATCGGGAGATAAAACTCCACTCATTTGTGAACTGCTTAGGCATTATTCACTCTTATAAGACCCATTTTTCAGGGAACCATATAAGATACTAGCAACTCTGTAAGGCTTTTGGCTCAATACAGATGCTATAACCCCAATCTGTGGCCACAGAAGGGGACAGTCACAGGTATAACGTAATCCGATCACATTAGGTCACACTTTCCATAATTGATCGTACTCCGTTATACCCCTCACATCAGCTGATTAACACAAGTTCAAGCACATAATAGTTACTTGAAATAAAACCCACCCAAGGATAAGAAATATAACTACATGGTAAATCATACTCATGTACAAATCAATATCATAGCGTAACATACATTTTATACACCATTTATATCACAACCATGGATATGAACTCAAGTAAGTCAACGATGCATCATAAACCAACTCTACATGATTAATATGTAACAATACATAACCTCTATGAAGGTACAAAATCAATTTACCAAGTTAGATTCACTTTGGTGAAGTTGTCAAACAAGGCTGCCAAGCATTTTCCGAACAATATTTAAACTACTTCCACTATTCCATTTTAACCAAGTAAGACATCATCGTGTAGCTAAAATGTTCTACTTTAATCTAAGTTAAAGAGGGTTCATTTATATCCTAGTTAGGTTAGGTTTAGACAGCTTTAAAAATGGTTAAGAGTCACCAGGCCAGGGCACGACTCGTGCCCCAGGGCACGACTCGTGCCCATTTGACCTCCTTCAGATACAGTCGTCCCTAATAGGGCACGACTTAAGCTTACTATGTCTCACGACTCATCCCACCCTCAGGCACGACTCGTGCCCTGAACCCAGAATTCATAACAGAACTGGAAATACATCAGTAGCTACACCAAGTTGACCCAAACCAAGTTTCCTCTGTTTTGTGAACATAAAAGGGGTTACTAAACTTCACAAATCTCATACTAACTCATTTAAACCAAAGTAGTATAGACCTAGACCACTTACAACTTGATTTCTTACCCATTTCACCACTACATTCCAAGTTTAACATCCTTAATTCCACTTAAATCATACTCTCTTACTCTTTATCCTCTTCCATGAACAACAACACTATATCTATGTCCTTAACCCATTTCTAAACTCAAAGAAAGTGTTCCAAATCATCAAACAACAAGTATCACAAACAATATCAACATTTAAACATTTTATGAGCAAGTTTGAAGGGAAGTCATAACAACTCACCTTAACACCACGAGATGAAATAACGATTTTCCTAGCTTGATGCGCTCCCCTCGTCGTCCCGAACAATAATATGCCAATGGATCGTAAAATGAGAAGGAATTGGATTTATTATGATTTTTGGAAGGGGAGGTTTCTAGTAAGGCTTTCCATGGGGATTTTGAGAAGGAAGAAGAAGATGAAGAAGAAATGGGGAGGTATGGGGAGGTTAAGGAAGAAAATGATGAAAAGGTGAAAGTATGGGCTCCCTTGACCATATTAAATGAAATCTTTCCACTATCTCAAATTAAGTCCCCCAAGATCCAAGGTAGTACAACTAACCCCTCTACTCCAAATCTTTACACAACACACCTTGACCACATTTCATATTTTATTTATTTTCAATTATTATACTTTCCCCAAGATACTTTATCTTATTTCCAATTAAATCCTAAGGCTTTAAAGTTATTTCACAACCATCCTAACCTTCCATAAAAAAATCAAGAACATAAAATAAGCACATAAGGTCAACAATTAACATAAAATGCATATAATAGGATGCTAAAATAGTGCCTAGGATTAGGGTCGTTACAATATCTCCAACCCAAAAAAGAAATTTCTACCAAGAATAAGGACCAAGTACGTAAAGATTTCGAACACAAACTTGCTAGAAAAAGAACACGACAATCTAATAATAGCAGCGGGTATAATATCGGCAATGACATTTCAAGCTAGTACAATACCCTCCTCAATCAGCAAATGTTGCATTTTGGAACAAATGCAACATTTGCTAAAGGTAATTCCAAAACTAAAGGTAATTCCAACAACCTAAAACCCCAAAAATAAACCTTCCCAACATAATTCGTGCACAATTCAAGCAAATTCATCATAATTATCTTTAAATTAACTACATATACTTTCAATAATTAAACCACCACTATTAAACCACCACTTTAAAGTTTGACCTATAACCCAATAATTCAATTTATGGACAAAATTTAAAGATATTAGTACCTTTCCCTGTTCCAAATAAATATCCCTCCGTTTCAAAATGATATTCTCACTTTTTTTTGTTACTACGGTGGCGACAATAGCGGCAGAACCAACACAATCACCCATATAACGGTCAGCTATACCTTCAATTAGGACCAATTCTATAAAGCACGAAGAAAAACTAAAAAAATCTACCAAACCATACACGCATACCACCACATTCATGCCGCCATCGTCATCATTGTTGTAACCGTTCTTCTGTAAACAAAATTAAACCAAGCACCATAGACAATCATAGATATGGAAAGAGAGAGGGAGGAGAGAGGAGGATGTAAAAACACACCAAGAAGAGAACTCAATGAACAAAAACAAATCGTAATAACCCTAATATTTATTTTATTTATTTATTTCGTATTCTTTTCTTTTAATTAATTAATTATGTTATTTAATTAATTACTTGTATATTCTTTTCCTAGATAGACTAGGTAAGTGGGTTTGGTTTACTTAAATTGGATTTCCTTGTTTGACTCGGACTTGATTTGTTTTGGGCTTAGGATTTAGAACCCAACTATAAATATTAACTTTCCTAAACCTAGGGCCTCATATTATTTTAAATTGTGAAAAATAAAATAGAGAGAGTAATTGGGTAGAGAGAGAAACGGGGAGAGGGAGAGAGGCGGTGCAAAGAAGAAAAGAGAGAGAGAGAGAGAGAGAGAGAAGGGCGGCCGATTAGGAGAAAGAAGGAGAAGGATAAGAACTCCATTGTTTTGTGTTCGAGGTCCAAGACTAAGGTAAGATCAACTCTTCTTGTTTTAGTTTTAAGATGGAAAACCCTAGGAAACCTTAAAGGTTTAAAAGTAAGATTAGGGTTTGGGAAATCAAGATGTTGTGTTGTAAATTGTTAAATCTTTCGTTGTTGTTCATGATTAGGGTTGTGCATTGGGATTATTTGGTGTTAATCTAAATATTCCATGCTAAGGTTTGAGGTTGAAGTTAGGGTTTTGTGTGTGTAGGTTGTGTGTGTGCCGTGTGTGTGAGTAGTGTGTGTCGTGTGTGAGTGTAAGTGTTAGGGTGTGTGTGTGTGTATTTCGTGCACATGTGTGGGCAGTGTGCATGCAGTGTGTGGTCTACCGTGTGTGTGTGTGTATATTAGGGTTTAGTATGTGTTTGTGAGTGTTTGTGTGGGCTGGAAAAGGTGAGTTTAGTGTGTGTAAAGTGAAATAACACTACAAGGAAAACCGGATTTAGAGACGGAAATTTAGAGACGGACGAAATCCGTAGCTAATTTGGCGACAGATTAGAGACAGAACCAAAAATCAGACACGGATTCGGATTCCGTCTCTAAATTAGAGACGAATTCGGGTCGATCTCTAATTCGAGAGACGGAATATGAATCCGTCTCTAATTCGAAGACGGAGATAAAATCGTCTCTAAATTAGAGACGGAATCCGAATTCGTCTCTAATTTAGAGACGAAATCTGATTCCGTCTCTAATTTAGAGACGGATTCAGATTCCGTCTCTAAATTTTAGAGACGGGTTTTGTATCTGTCTCTAAAATAGAGACGATTCGAGAATCCGTCTCACTAAATTAGAGACAGTTCGGAATCCGTCTCTAAACTTTAGAGACAGATTTTAACTTAGTTTCTAATTTAGAGACAGATTTTTTGAATCCGTCTCTAATTTAGTGACAGATTCAACATCTGTCTCTAAAATTTAGAGACAGATTTAGTATCCGTCTCTAAATTTGACTTTTCTTCGATATACTTTCATTTGATTAGTTTTTTGCTATCTTTTTTTATATAACTTTTTCTAAAAAAACCACTGATTAACAAAGGCTAAAATATCGTTTTGTAGTAAATAAAAATTTAAAAAAAAATAAAACATAAATATAGGGTAGTCCGTCCCTCTTTTGACTTTTCTTCTATATACTTTCATTTGTTTAGTTTTTTTCTATCTTTTTTTCTATAACTTTTTCTAAAAAAAACCACTGATTAACAAAGGCTAAAATATTGTTTTCTAGTCAATAATTTTTTTTTAAAAAATAAAAAATAAATATAGAGTAGTCCGTCCTCTTTTGACTTTTCTTCTATATACTTTCATTTGTTTAGTTTTTTCTATCTTTTTCTATAACTTTTACTAAAAAAAACCACTGATTAACAAAGGCTAAAATATTGTTTTCTAGCCAATAAATTTTTTTAAAAAAATAAAAAATAAATATAGGGTAGTCCGTCCCTCTTTTGACTTTTCTTCTATATACTTTCATTTGTTTAGTTTTTTTCTATCTTTTTTTCTATAACTTTTTCTTAAAAAACCACTGATTAACAAAGGCTAAAATATTGTTTTCTAGTCAATAAATTTTTTTTAAAAAAATAAAAAATAAATATAGGGTAGTCCGTCCCTCTTTGACTTTTCTTCTATATACTTTCATTTGTTTAGTTTTTTTCTATCTTTTTTTCTATAACTTTTTATAAAAAAAACCACTGATTAACAAAGGCTAAAATATTGTTTTCTATTCAATAAAAAATTTTTAAAAAAATAAAAAATAAATATAGGGTAGTCCGTCCTTCTTTTGACTTTTCTTCTATATACTTTCATTTGTTTAGTTTTTTTCTATCTTTTTTCTATAACTTTTTCTAAAAAAACCACTGATTAACAAAGGCTAAAATATTGTTTTCTAGTCAATAAAAAAATTTTAAAAAATAAAAAATAAATATAGGGTAGTCTGTCCTCTTTTTGACTTTTCTTCTATATACTTTCATTTGTTTAGTTTTTTTCTATCTTTTTTCTATAACTTTTTCTAAAAAAACCACTGATTAACAAAGGCTAAAATATTATTTTCTAGTCAATAATTTTTTAAAAAAAAATAAAAAATAAATATAGGGTAGTCCGTCCCTCTTTTGACTTTTCTTCTATATACTTTCATTTGTTTAGTTTTTTTCTATCTTTTTTTATAAAACTTTTTCTAAAAGAAACCACTGATTAACAAAGTCTAAAATATTGTTTTCTAGTCAATAAAATTTTTTTAAAAAAATAAGAAATAAATATAGGGTAGTCCATACCTCTTTTGACTTTTCTTCTATATACTTTCATTTGTTTAGTTTTTTTCTATCTTTTTTTCTATAACTTTTTCTAAAAAAAACCACTGATTAACAAAGGCTAAAATATTGTTATCTAGTCAATAAAAAAATTTTAAAAAAATAAAAAATAAATATAGGGTAGTTTGTCCCTCTTTTGACTTTTCTTCTATATACTTTCATTTGTTTAGTTTTTTTCTATCTTTTTTTTCTATAACTTTTTCTAAAAGAAACCACTGATTAACAAAGGCTAAAATATTGTTTTCTAGTCAATAAAAATTTTTTAAAAAAATAAAAAATAAATATAGGGTAGTCCGTCCCTCTTTTGACTTTTCTTCTATATACTTTCATTTGTTTAGTTTTTTCTATCTTTTTTTCTATAACTTTTTCTAAAAAAAATCACTGATTAACAAAGGCTAAAATATTGTTTTCTAGTCAATAAAAAAAAATTTAAAAAATAAAAAATAAATATAGGGTAGTCCGTCCTCTTTTGACTTTTCTTCTATATACTTTCATTTGTTTAGTTTTTTTCTATCTTTTTTTCTATAACTTTTTCAAAAAAAAACCACTGATTAACAAAGGCTAAAATATTGTTTTCTAGTCAATAAAAAAAATTTTAAAAAATAAAAAATAAATATAGTGTAGTCTGTCCCTCTTTTGACTTTTCTTCTATATACTTTCATTTGTTTAGTTTTTTTCTATCTTTTTTTCTATAACTTTTTCTAAAAAAAATCAATAATTAACAAAGGCATAGAGATGAAAAACACTTTAAAAGTCATTTAGAATGCAGAAAAAAATAAAAAAAAATAAACGAGATAGCCGTATACCATTTTCACAAGGCAGGGACACATTCCTTAAAATCCTAAATAATGGCACATAATTGTAACTCAATTTCCATTTGGATTTTGAGGAAAGTAATAAAGATGAAAAACACTTTAAATGTCATTTAGAATGTAGAAAAAAATTAAAAAAAAAAATAAACGAGGTAGCTAGTATACCATTTTCACAAGATCGGGACACATTCCTTAAAATCCTAAATAATGGCACATATTTGTAACTCAATTTCCATTTGGATTTTGAGGAAAGTCATAAAGATGAAAAACACTTTAAATGTCATTTAGAATGTAGAAAAAATTAAAAAAAAAAAAACGAGTTAGCCGTATACCATTTTCACAAGATCGGGACACATTCCTTAAAATCCTAAATAATGGCACATAATTGTAACTCAATTTCCATTTGGATTTTGAGGAAAGTAATAAAGATGAAAAACACTTTAAATGTCATTTAGAATGTAGAAAAAAATTAAAAAAAAATAAACGAGGTAGCCGTATACCATTTTCACAAGATCGGACACATTCCTTAAAACCCTAAATAATGGCACATATTTGTAACTCAATTTCCATTTGGATTTTGAGGAAATTAATAAAGATGAAAAACACTTTAAATGTCATTTAGAATGTAGAAAAAAATTAAAAAAATAAACGCAGGTAGCCGTATACCATTTTCACAAGATCGGGACACATTCCTTAAAATCCTAAATAATGGCACATAATTGTAACTCAATTTCCATTTGGATTTTGAGGAAAGTCATAGAGATGAAAAACTCTTTAAATGTCATTTAGAATGTATAAAAAAAAATAATAATAAACGAGGTAGCCTTATACCATTTTCACAAGATCGAGACACATAAAACCCTAAAAACCCTAAATAATGGCATATATTTGTAACTCAATTTCCATTTGGATTTTGAGGAAAGTCATAAAGATGAAAAACACTTTAAATGTCATTTAGAATGTAGAAAAAATAAAAAAAAAATAAACGAGGTAGCCGTATACCATTTTCACAAGATCGGGACACATTCCTTAAAACCCTAAATAATGGCACATAATTGTAACTCAATTTTCATTTGGATTTTGAGGAAAGTAATAGAGATGAAAAACACTTTAAATGTCATTTAGAATGTAGAAAAAAATAAAAAAAATAAACGAGGTAGCCATACCATTTTCACAAGATCGGGACACATTCCTTAAAATCCTAAATAATGGCACATAATTGTAACTCAATTTCCATTTGGATTTTGAGGAAAGTAATAAAGATGAAAAACACTTTAAAAGTCATTTAGAATGTAGAAAAAAATTAAAAAAAAATAAACGAGGTAGCCTTATACCATTTTCACAAGATCGGGACACTTGAAAACCACTAAAAATCCTAAATAATGGCACATAATTGTAACTCAATTTTCATTTGGATTTTGAGGAAAGTCATAGAGATGAAAAACACTTTAAATGTCATTTAGAATGTAGAAAAAAAAATTAAAAAAATAAGCACGAGGTA
Organism: Adenophora triphylla var. japonica; assembly: GCA_022495995.1. Classification (NCBI taxonomy): domain Eukaryota; kingdom Viridiplantae; phylum Streptophyta; class Magnoliopsida; order Asterales; family Campanulaceae; genus Adenophora; species Adenophora triphylla. The sequence continues at coordinate 17,470 of JAFEMH010005401.1, forward strand.
GCCGTATACCATTTTCACAAGATCGGGACACATTCCTTAAAACCCTAAATAATGGCACATAATTGTAACTCAATTTCCATTTGGATTTTGAGGAAAGTAATAAAGATGAAAAACACTTTAAATGTCATTTAGAATGTAGAAAAAAATTAAAAAAAAATAAACGAGGTAGCCGTATACCATTTTCACAAGATCGGACACATTCCTTAAAACCCTAAATAATGGCACATATTTGTAACTCAATTTCCATTTGGATTTTGAGGAAATTAATAAAGATGAAAAACACTTTAAATGCCATTTAGAATGTAGAAAAAAAATAAAAAAATAAACAGAGGTAGCCTTATACCATTTTCACAAGATCGGGACACATAAATCCCTAAAAATCCTAAATAATGGCACATATTTGTAACTCAATTTTCATTTGGATTTTGAGGAAAGTCATAAAGATGAAAAACACTTTAAATGTCATTTAGAATGTAGAAAAAAATTAAAAAAATAAACGAGGTAGCCGTATACCATTTTCACAAGATCGGGACACATTCCTTAAAACCCTAAATAATGGCACATAATTGTAACTCAATTTTCATTTGGATTTTGAGGAAAGTAATAGAGATGAAAAACACTTTAAAATGTCATTTAGAATGTAGAAAAAAATTAAAAAAAAATAAACGAGGTAGCCGTATACCATTTTCACAAGATCGGGACACATTCCTTAAAATCCTAAATAATGGCACATAATTGTAACTCAATTTCCATTTGGATTTTGAGGAAAGTAATAAAGATGAAAAACACTTTAAAAAGTCATTTAGAATGTAGAAAAAAATTAAAAAAAAAATAAACGAGGTAGCCTTATACCATTTTCACAAGATCGGGACACAAAACCCTAAAAATCCTAAATAATGGCACATATTTGTAACTCAATTTTCATTTGGATTTTGAGGAAAGTCATAGAGATGAAAAACACTTTAAATGTCATTTAGAATGTAGAAAAAAATTAAAAAAATAAATGAGGTAGCCGTATACCATTTTCTACAAGATCGGGACACATTCTTTAAAACCCTAAATAATGGCACATAATTGTAACTCAATTTCCATTTGGATTTTGAGGAAAGTAATAAAGATGAAAAACACTTTAAATGTCATTTAGAATGTAGAAAAAAATTAAAAAATAAACGAGGTAGCCATTATACCATTTTCACAAGATCGGACACATTCCTTAAAACCCTAAATAATGGCACATATTTGTAACTCAATTTCCATTTGGATTTTGAGGAAATTAATAAAGATGAAAAACACTTTAAATGTCATTTAGAATGTAGAAAAAAAATTAAAAAAATAAACGAGGTAGCCTTATACCATTTTCACAAGATCGGGACACATAAAACCCTAAAAATCCTAAATAATGGCACATATTTGTAACTCAATTTTCATTTGGATTTTGAGGAAAGTCATAAAGATGAAAAACACTTTAAATGTCATTTAGAATGTAGAAAAAAATTAAAAAAAAATAAACGAGGTAGCCGTATACCATTTTCACAAGATCGGGACACATTCCTTAAAACCCTAAATAATGGCACATAATTGTAACTCAATTTTCATTTGGATTTTGAGGAAAGTAATAGAGATGAAAAACACTTTAAATGTCATTTAGAATGTAGAAAAAAATTAAAAAAAAATAAACGAGGTAGCCGTATACCATTTTCACAAGATCGGGACACATTCCTTAAAATCCTAAATAATGGCACATAATTGTAACTCAATTTCCATTTGGATTTTGAGGAAAGTAATAGAGATGAAAAACACTTTAAAAGTCATTTAGAATGTAGACAAAAATGAAAAAAAATAAACGAGGTAGCCTTATACCATTTTCACAAGATCGGGACCTGAAAACCTTAAAACCCTAAATAATGGCACATATTTGTAACTCAATTTTCATTTGGATTTTGAGGAAAGTCATAGAGATGAAAAACACTTTATATGTCATTTAGAATGTAGAAAAAAATAAAAAAATAAATGAGGTAGCCGTATACTATTTTCACAAGATCGGGACACATTCCTTAAAACCCTAAATAATGGCACATATTTGTAACTCAATTTCCATTTGGATTTTGAGGAAAGTAATAAAGATGAAAAACACTTTAAATGTCATTTAGAATGTAGAAAAAATTAAAAAAAATAAACGAGGTAGCCGTATACCATTTTCACAAGATCGGGACACATTCCTTAAAACCCTAAATAATGGCACATAATTGTAACTCAATTTCCATTTGGATTTTGAGGAAAGTAATAAAGATGAAAAACACTTTAAATGTCATTTATAATGTAAAAAAAAATTAAAAAAAAATAAACGAGGTAGCCGTATACCATTTTAACAAGATCGGGACACATTCCTTAAAACCCTAAATAATGGCACATATTTGTAACTCAATTTCCATTTGGATTTTGAGGAAAGTAATAAAGATGAAAAACACTTTAAATGTCATTTAGAATGTAGAAAAAAATTAAAAAAAAATAAACGAGGTAGCCGTATACCATTTTCACAAGATCGGGACACATTCCTTAAAATCCTAAATAATGGCACATAATTGTAACTCAATTTCCATTTGGATTTTGAGGAAAGTAATAAAGATGAAAAACACTTTAAATGTCATTTAGAATATAGAAAAAATTAAAAAAAAATAAACGAGGTAGCCTTATACCATTTTCACAAGATCGGGACACATAAAACCCTAAAAATCCTAAATAATGGCACATATTTGTAACTCAATTTTCATTTGGATTTTGAGGAAAGTCATAAAGATGAAAAACACTTTAAATTTCATTTAGAATGTAGAAAAAAATTAAAAAAAAATAAACGAGGTAGCCGTATACCATTTTCACAAGATCGGGACACATTCCTTAAAACCCTAAATAATGGCACATAATTGTAACTCAATTTTCATTTGGATTTTGAGGAAAGTAATAAAGATGAAAAACACTTTAAATGTCATTTAGAATGTAGAAAAAAATTAAAAAAAAATAAACGAGGTAGCCGTATACCATTTTCACAAGATCGGGACACATTCCTTAAAATCCTAAATAATGGCACATAATTGTAACTCAATTTCCATTTGGATTTTGAGGAAAGTAATAAAGATGAAAAACACTTTAAAAGTCATTTAGAATGTAGACAAAAATTAAAAAAAAAATAAACGAGGTAGCCTTATACCATTTTCACAAGATCGGGACACAAAACCCTAAAAATCCTAAATAATGGCACATATTTGTAACTCAATTTTCATTTGGATTTTGAGGAAAGTCATAAAGATGAAAAACACTTTAAATGTCATTTAGAATGTAGAAAAAATTAAAAAAATAAACGAGGTAGCCGTATACCATTTTCACAAGATCGGGACACATTCCTTAAAACCCTAAATAATGGCACATAATTGTAACTCAATTTCCATTTGGATTTTGAGGAAAGTAATAAAGATGAAAAACACTTTAAATGTCATTTAGAATGTAGAAAAAATTAAAAAAATAAACGAGGTAGCCGTATACCATTTTCACAAGATCGGGACACATTCCTTAAAACCCTAAATAATGGCACATAATTGTAACTCAATTTCCATTTGGATTTTGAGGAAAGTAATAAAGATGAAAAACACTTTAAATGTCATTTAGAATGTAGAAAAAAATTAAAAAAAAAAATAAACGAGGTAGCCGTATACCATTTTGACAATAACATCATTATTAGTCTTATTATTAAGTATTATTACTAATTACTATTTTCTTTAAAGATTAAATTATTGTATTAAAGTTTAAATTATTAAATTATTATTAATAAATTTAAAATAATTAAATTAATGAATATTATTATTAATTAATAATATTATTATTTTTGATGTTATGTATTATTACTAGTTATTATTAATATTATTATTAATTATATAATAATAGTTATTAATATATTCAATTATATAATTAAATAATTAACAATAATATCATTATTAGTCTTATTATTAAGTATTATTACTAATTATATGATAATGTTATCATTCTTGATATTAGGCATATTACTATAACTAAAATTTTGGGTAAATCAAATAAATGCATGTAAATATTTTAGTTAACTTTTTGTAAATTTCAGTAATAAAAAAAATCTAAATTTTTTTTTCCTATTCAATAAAAAATAATAAAAATTTCTATTTATTATTAATACTATTATTAATATTATTACTGATTATATAATTAATATTAATTAATTAATTAATTAATATTTTATTAATAAATATTATTAATAATAAATGTTATTATTCTTATTATTAGACATAAATATTTTAGTTAGTGTATAATATAGTGTGAAATAGATATAAGTACGTGACGTGGCGTGGTTTGATTGGATTTCAAATATTTCACGCGGATTATGGCTCAAGACAAAAATCTCGACCGTTCAATACCTTCGATCAAACGGACCATATTATTCCAACCATTACCAAACTCCCACTCCCTATTTCACTCCTCGTTTCTCTCTCTCTCCGTCATTTTGAAAATTGAAATCCACGTAACACGGTTTCTCTCTCACCTCACCGTCTTCTTCATTCGACCTCCGCCGTCGCCGCCGCCATCGGAGATGCAGTAGTCCTTCGCCCTCCGTCACTCTCTCTATTTCTCTCTCTATTTCACTCTCCCTTCAACAAACACAAACAGCCTCCACTACCATCCCCTCTTCCTCTCTCGTCTCCGGCGACGCGCAACTGCTCGCATTCCGTCTTCGCCACAGATCTGGTATGAAAACACTCCGTCTCTCCCTCTGTTTTGATTTCGCACGATTGTTTCATCATCTGTTTTGATTTCGTTTTGATTGTAGATGGGGCAGCGGTTACGGTGGTGAATGGTCGACGGGGATTTCGCACGATCCGGAGAATGTTCTCGATTGTTTTGATTTCGTTTTGATTTCGTTTTGATTTTGTTTTGATTTCGTTTGATTGTTTTGATTTCGCACGATCTGGTGAATGTTTTGATGGTGGTTGTGAATGTAGGTGGTTTGATGTGGTTGTGTGATGGTGGTGAATGGCCGACGGTGGTGAATGGTCACGGTGGATGGCGGTGGTCGGTGGTGAATATTGAGGACGGATTTGGGTAGAAAAGAAGTTGAGGGGGCAAATTGTAACTTTGAATTGTCAAAGGACTGATTTAGAATTAATAAAATTAAGGGACCTGATTTGAAAATAAAAAATTAAGGGATTGATTTGAGAATAAAAATCAAGGGATCGATTTAATATATATTTAAAAATATATATTAATATATTTTAAATATATATATATATATTTAAAATATATTAATATATATTTTTAAATATATATATTTATTTTTTTAAAAAGAATTGTCAATTTAGCTACGAAAATATTTGTCGCTAAATGGTTCGAAAATAAAACGAGAATTTAAATAGAGACGAAAAATATGTCGCTAATCCGTAGACGGTCATATCTGTAGCTAATTTAGATACGGACATATCTGTCTCTAATTTAGAGACGGACATATCTGTCTCTAATTTAGAGACGGACATATCTGTCTCTAAATTAGAGACGGACATATCCGTCTCTAAAACAAATTTACAAAACAATGACGCCCAATTTAGCGGCAATCTAACCCGCACCCATCGAATAGCTACGGAAAAAATCCGTAGCTAAACACGATTTAGCTACGGAATCTTCATTTTAGCTACGGAATTTGCCGTAGCTAAAATCGATTTTCCTTGTAGTGTAAAGAGAGAGTTGATAGGATTTAAATATGGAAACCCTAATGGTAGTTTGGTAAACCTAATGGGGGATGGTTAACCTTAGAAGGTGTTAAAGTAGACTAACTCGTAGGTTAACAAGATGAATTAAAAGAAGTTTTGGTACCTAGGAATAGAGATTACTTGTACCTAAGAATGATTTGCATGATTGTAGATTTGTGTGAGGACTAGCGTTGCAAGAAGTTCAAATGACCTAAGGTAAGGGATTACGTTCTATAGTGCTTGAATGTTTTCAATCATTTGTGATAGGATTCCTTGATTTGTAAATTTTATGCTACCAAGTGACCGATAGTTATTTCTAAATATTCACTCGATTGAGCCTTTTTTGAATATCTTACCCTTGACGTGTTTTGTTCACTGGGTGGTATCCCCAGTAATCGAAATTGCTAAAGTGCTTTGTGTATTCTTGTACCTATGAATACTTTGTATGAAACTTGTTATATCTGTTGAATAATGATATAGTTAGCTTTGTCGGATTGAAAAGGACTTAGCAGGATTAGTCCTTGAAAAGGACTTAAATGAAGTAGTCTAGCCCCTGAAAAGGACTTAGACGCTTATACTCTACTTGATGAAGTAGTTGATTATCATGATATATCAGAATAAGGGAGCGCCCTGAAAAGGCGTAAGGTCTCTTATTCAAGATTACCCTGAAAAGGTGTATCAAAGATCACCCTGAAAAGGTGTATCAAAGTCACCCTAAAAAGGTGCATTGTTATTTGAAATTGACGAACTTATGTGTATACAGTCTCTATCTTGATTATTCTTGTGGTAGTGCCAGAATTTGCTATTTGAAAAATATTCCGTTGTTGTACTCTGATAGGTACTTTAGTTGTTTTGAACCTCTCGTTGTTATTCGATTGGCTCTGTTCGTTTCAGTCATCTCTTACTTAATATCCGGAGAGATCCAATATGAATTTGCTGAGCATTGTTCGCTCACCCTTTTCTTATTCTTTCCCTCCCAAGTAATCAGTAGGAGGAGAGGATCGGTCGCATGGATGGCGGCATGGATATTGAGGAATTGGAATTATGTTTTATAAACTTTAAGTATTATTGAGCTAGTGAGATGTACTAGCCGTTGAATTTTGAATACTATTTATTGTGGTTTGCATTGTATTAGGGTTAGGGTTGTCGGTTGAGATGCCCTCTTAATGACTTATTACTGATGTTTGGAAATTATGTTTTATTGTGAAAATTGGGGTCGTTGCAAAAATCATCTGTTTACAGGAAGGGGAGGGATTTTGCGGTTTGGTTAAATAGGGGCGGGGAGCGATTTTGTGGTGTAGGAAGTAGAGCAACGTGCATCAAAAGAGGAAGATGCTAGGGAAAAAGTGTGTAGAAAAATTAACTGACATGGATTTAGGTTACTTTTGTAATATATTTTTTAAAATAAAAGTGTGTAGATCCGATCGCTCCCTTTATTTCGCAGAATCAACTCAATCAAATTTTGACATATTTTTATAAATATAAAATTAATTATTTTTTTAAAAATAAATATAAAATTAACTAACATGGGTTTTGGTTACTTTTGTAATATACTTTTTAAAAATAAAAGTGTGTAGATCCGTTCGCTCCTTTTATTTCGCAGAATCAACTCAATCAAATTTTGACATATTCTTATAAATATAAAATTAATTAATTTCTTAAAAATAAAAGTGTGTAGAAAAATAAATACTCCCTCCGTCCCGCCCGAAAAGCCACAAATTTCCATTTTGGGCGTCCCATTTAAAAAGGCACTTTCCCAAAAAGTAAAGTTTTTATTACTATTCCACCCACTCATTCTCTCTCCTACTTTACTTTTACACTCACAACATTCTCTCTCCTAACTATTCTCCCCACTCATTCTCTCTCCTATTTAATTTTTCATACTCACAACATTTAAACTTTTTCTCTTTTCTACATTACTTTCCTTAATTTGCGTGCGAAATCCATTTTGTGGCTTTTCGGGCGGGACGGAGGGAGTATAAAATTAACTGACATGGATTTTGGTTATTTTTGTAATATATGATTTTTCAATTAACTCAATCAAATTTTGGCATATTTTTATAAATATAAAATTAATTAATTTTTTAAAAATAAAAGTGTGTAGAAAAATAAATATAAAATTAACTGACATGGATTTTGGTTACTTTTGTAATATACTTTTTAAAAATAAAAGTGTGTAGATCCGAGTGCTTCCTTTATTTCGCAGAATTATAGCTTTTTTTTACTGAGTATTATATGGGTAGGCAATGTTATCGAGAATAGAGTACTGAGTTGGGTTGAGAATTGCCAAAAAAGAGGAAAGTAAGTGGGGGATGAGAGGGGTTAACAGGAATGAGGAAAGCGAGTGTTGGCGGGGTTAACAGAATGAAGAAAGCTTAAAAATAACTTTCTATTGACTTAGATAAAGAAGGGTCCAGATTAATCTATAATCGCTTTTATCTAATGGCTATTATTAAACGATTTTATTTATTTTTAATTTCAATCTTTGGATTATTTTTTAGTAACTCTAATCTAAGGGCTGACAGTGAGCGGTTTCCTTTATTCACTAATTTTTTTATTTTTGGCAAAAACCATTAGATTCGTTTTCACTGTTAAGATCCTACGGGTAATATTAGGCGATTTCTAAAATCCTATTTACAAGAAACTAAAAGTAGCCAGGATTAATTCAATCCAACAGTCAAAAACTGTCATAAAATAAATATAAAATTAATTAATTTTAAAAATAAAAGTGTGTAGAAAAATAAATATAAAATTAACTGACATAGATTTTGGTTACTTTTGTAATATACTTTTTAAAAATAAAAGTGTGTAGATCCGATCGCTCCCTTTATTTCGCAGAATTAACTCAATCAAATTTTGACATATTTTTATAAATATAAAATTAATTAATTTTTTAAAAATAAATATAGAATTAACTAACATGGGTTTTGGTTACTTTTATAATATACTTTTTAAAAATAAAAGTGTGTAGATCCGATCGCTCCTTTTATTTCGCAGAATCAACTCAATCAAATTTTGACATATTTTTATAAATATAAAATTAATTAATATTTTAAAAATAAAAGTGTGTAAAAAACTAAATATAAAATTAACTGACATGGATTTTGGTTACTTTTGTAATATATGATTTTTCAATTAACTCAATCAAATTTTGACATATTTTTATAAATATAAAATTAATTAATTTTTTTAAAATAAAAGTGTGTAGAAAAATAAATATAAAATTAAATGACATGGATTTTGGTTACTTTTGTAATATACTTTTTAAAAATAAAAGTGTGTAGATCCGAGTGCTTCCTTTATTTCGCAGAATTATAGATTTTTTTTTACTGAGTATTATATGGGTAGGCAATGTTATCGAGAATAGAGTACTGAGTTGGGTTGAGAATTGCCAAAAAAGAGGAAAGTAAGTGGGGGATGAGAGGGGTTAACAGGAATGAGGAAAGCGAGTGTTGGCGGGGTTAACAGAATGAAGAAAGCTTAAAAATAACTTTCTATTGACTTAAATAAAGAAGGGTCCAGATTAATCTATAATCGCTTTTATCTAATGGCTATTATTAAACGATTTTATTTATTTTTAATTTCAATCTTTGGATTATTTTTTAGTAACTCTAATCTAAGGGTCACAAAGTGAGCGGTTTTCCTTTATTCACTAATTTTTTTATTTTTGGCAAAAACCATTAGATTCGTTTTCACTGTTAAGATCCTACGGGTAATATTAGGCGATTTCTAAAATCCTATTTACAAGAAACTAAAAGTAGCCAGGATTAATTCAATCCAACAGTCAGAAACTGTCATAAAATAAATATAAAATTAATTAATTTTAAAAATAAAAGTGTGTAGAAAAATAAATATAAAATTAACTGACATAGATTTTGGTTACTTTTGTAATATACTTTTTAAAAATAAAAGTGTGTAGATCCGATCGCTCCCTTTATTTCGCAGAATTAACTCAATCAAATTTTGACATATTTTTATAAATATAAAATTAATTAATTTTTTAAAAATAAATATAGAATTAACTAACATGGGTTTTGGTTACTTTTATAATATACTTTTTAAAAATAAAAGTGTGTAGATCCGATCGCTCCTTTTATTTCGCAGAATCAACTCAATCAAATTTTGACATATTTTTATAAATATAAAATTAATTAATATTTTAAAAATAAAAGTGTGTAAAAAAATAAATATAAAATTAACTGACATGGATTTTGGTTACTTTTGTAATATATGATTTTTCAATTAACTCAATCAAATTTTGACATATTTTTATAAATATAAAATTAATTAATTTTTTAAAAATAAAAGTGTGTAGAAAAATAAATATAAAATTAAATGACATGGATTTTGGTTACTTTTGTAATATACTTTTTAAAAATAAAAGTGTGTAGATCCGAGTGCTTCCTTTATTTCGCAGAATTATAGATTTTTTTTACTGAGTATTATATGGGTAGGCAATGTTATCGAGAATAGAGTACTGAGTTGGGTTGAGAATTGCCAAAAAAGAGGAAAGCAAGTGGGGGATGAGAGGGGTTAACAGGAATGAGGAAAGCGAGTGTTGGCGGGGTTAACAGAATGAAGAAAGCTTAAAAATAACTTTCTATTGACTTTAGATAAAGAAGGGTCCAGATTAATCCATAATCGCCTTTATCTAATGGCTATTATTAAACGATTTTATTTATTTTTAATTTCAATCTTTGAATTATTTTTTAGTAACTCTAATCTAAGGGCTGACAGTGAGCGGTTTCCTTTATTCACTTCTTTTTTTATTTTTGGCAAAAACCATTAGATTCGTTTTCACTGTTAAGATCCTACGGGTAATATTAGGCGGTTTCCTATTTACAAGAGACTAAAAGTAGCCAGGATTAATTCAATCCAACAGTCAGAAACTGTCATAAAATAAATATAAAATTCATTAATTTTTAAAAATTAAAGTGTGTAGAAAAATAAATATAAAATTAACTGACATAGATTTTGGTTACTTTTGTAATATACTTTTTTAAAAATAAAAGTGTGTAAATCCGATCGCTCCCTTTATTTCGTAGAATCAACTCACTCAAATTTTGACATATTTGTATAAATATAAAATTAATTGATTTTTTAAAAATAAAAGTGTGTAGAAAAATAAATATAAAATTAACTAACATGAATTTTTGTTACTTTTGTAATATACTTTTTTAAAATAAAAATGTGTAGATTTGATCGCTCCCTTTATTTAGATGAATCAACTCAATCAAATTTTTACATATTTTTATAAATATAAAATCAATTAATTTTTTAAAATAAAATTGTGTATAAAAATAAATATAAAATTAACTGACATGGATTTTGGTTACTTTTGTAATATATGATTCTTTTTATTAACTCAATCAAATTTTGACATATTTATATAAATATAAAATTAATTAATTTTTTAAAAATTAAAGTGTGTAGGAAAATAAATATAAAATTGATTGACATGGATTTTTGTTACTTTTGTAATATACTCCCTCCGTCCCACCTCAATTGGTCCATTGAGGTGGGACACGGTTTTTAAGAAAAATTATTAAAGTGGGTAAAAATTAGAGGAGAGAGAATGTAAAAGTTAAATGTGTGGTAGGGAATAGGAGAGAGAATGTAAAAGTTAAAAATATTTAATAGGAGAGAGAATGAGTGGGAGGAATAGTAAGTTAAAGTGGGTATAATGAATGGTTTTTTTGTAAATATATGGAGATGATAAGGGTATAAATATATGGAAAACTTTCCATTTAAGGAATGAATCAATTGAGGTGGGACGTCCCAAAAAGGAAAGTGGATCAATTGAGGTGGGACGGAGGGAGTACTTTTTAAAAATAAAAGTGTGTAGATTCAATCGCTCCCTTTATTTCGCAGAATTATATATATTTTTTACTTAGTATTATATGGGTAGGCAAGGTTATCGAGAAGAGGGTACTGAGTTGGGTTGAGAATTGCAAAAAAGAGGAAAGTAAGTGAGGGACGAGGGGGGTTAACAGGAATGAGGAAAGCGAGCACCACACACATTTAGTTCCAATAGAGTCTGTTATTTGGGTATAATAAATTACGGAAAGGATGAAGAAGTAAATATTGTTGCAAAACGTGATACTTTTCACTTAGAACTACAGGTTATCCTCGCCTAGCATGACAAATGTTTTCTTCCCACATCAACCCTTCCTTCAAGTTATCAAATTACTCGTTCAACATAATGGCTTTTTCTTCGTATCAGAATGACTGAAAATATTACCAGAAGGAAACCCTTAATAAGAAATTGATAGAAAGAAGTATGAAAAAAAAGGAAAAAGAATAGGAGTACTCCTCCTTCTGTCCCAAAAATGAAGTTGAATTTTTTTGTACATTCATTTTGGGACTGAGGGAGTATTAGGTTTAATACTTGTGACTTATTCTTTTCAATGCTGCAATAGGGAAATACATTGTTGCAACTGATATTTCTTTCTCGACTTAAATTACCTGCATAATATGGGATAATTCGAAGATCGCCACATGCTATAATAAAGAAAAGTAGCTTTCAGCATTCAAGATCCTCTAATAACATTTCTTTTGACCGACTTCAAAATCCAATCACAGCAAAAAGTCTCTAAATCCCTAAATCACAATCCAGATAACAATATTAGATTTGTAAAACTAAAGACAGTAAATAAAAAATGCATAATAGAGCCACAAAGAGATAATAAAAAAAATTACTTGCACCTAAGCACTATTAGCTTATTCACAGCAATAAGAAAAAGGGAGAACTCCAAACTAAATTACTCCCTCCGTACTAAAATGAATGTTCATACGGAGTAGTAGTATTTGGCGAACAAAAATCAGTACGACTCTTTAGAATTTTCATATATTTGGAGGTCGCTTAGTCCAACGCTTCAGTTGAGAGCAACCCAATTGCACATTTCTTGGGCTCTGCAATTTGTGCCTTAACTTCTTAAATCATTTCCAAAATAATCAAAGAATCAATGTACATATGTAGCAAGAGTAGAATAGAACATACTCACCGAAGAAATATAACATGTAGAAGAGAAATGAAAAAATGGTAAAGAGTCAGCCTTACAAAGAACTATTGTAAACTTTAGTTACTTAACAGGGTCTTACTTACATTGTTTGACTCGCGTATGTCTTAACATAAACTTACCCTTAACAATCATTTCTTGCCTTTTCTTACCTCCAAATTTTTGTCTCGCACCAAGAAGTACCGAAATCCCTAAATTACAATCCAAATAACAATATTAGATTTGCAAAACTCAATCCCGACATAATGCACAACCTTCTTAGTTGCTTTAACAACCTTCTTTCCACTTTCCGAACTATTTCAGACTCACTACCTTCCAAATTTAGGGCTGACCCAATTAATTACATTCCTAATTATTCTTCTATCTATAATCATGAATCACAGAAAACTCATCCTACACCTTTTTCCTACTACTTCTCCTCCATATCATTCCAAAGGATACCAATTATAATACACTTGAAATCAAACAAAAAATTTAAACTGGCGAAGGGAATAGAACCTTTGTATTTGTGATGTGGGCGCCAAGCTAGGAGGGGGCATATAGATTATAAATATATATAGATTGTATGCAAATAATAAAAAATCCAACAAAAATCAATTGCAAACCCTTAACTAATCAGCCCTAGGCCTGTTAGAAAGTATTGCATTTGTGTGTGCATGTGGAGAGAAAGAAAGATGAATATTCACTTGTGGCCGGAGTGGGGAGAGGTGGAGATCATGCCTTATAAAATAACAATCATAAACAACAAAACTATGGTGGCAATATTGACGTTTTTCTTCTCTGATTTACCGGAAAGAAGCAACCGGGCCGAAGTTTTCTTCTCTCTACCTTTGCGGCTCAATCAAAACAGAAAGGGAGGATGTTGGTGATTTTAGTGTCATCAACTTGTTTTATTGTAATGGTGATTTACTAAGAGACCAATGTGATTCGTATTAGACTCGAATACGAGTAAGGGAAAGTGTGGAGTACACACTCGTTTGAGCTAAAACGAAGTCAACCTCGATAAAGAAGTAAAAGTTAAAGGGTAGCACTTTTTGCTGATGTGCTCGGCCGAGCAGAGTCCTTGACTCGGCCGAGCAGAGCATGGCAGATTGTCCAAGTTTCTGGACAGCCATGCTCGGCCGAGGCAATGCCTTGCTCGGCCGAGCAGTATGAACAACACGGCCGTGCCTCAATAAGACACGGCCGTGCATCCGGGGCAAAATGATTTTGGACCTCTTTGCTCGGCCGAGCGAGTCCCTTGACTCGGCCGAGCAGTTCCTGAACAGGTGCCAGTTCAAAATGAAAAGACACATCGCTTGGCTAAAGTCATGTCTTTTGATTGTACCCTTTAACTAATACCTCTCCATCTGTATATATACAGGGATTGATCTCAGTTGTACATACATGAAAAACACAAGTAATACAACAATAACAAAAGCAACACAATTCTCAAGTTTTGATTTGTTCTCTTTGCCTAGAATACAAATTGCGTGATTGTCTTATCCCAATAAAGATTTTGTATAACCCAGGCATTAAGGGTCGAAATACTTTATTCGGATAGTGGATTATACACGATTCAATCACATATCCGGCCTCTGTATCAAGATCAAGACCCTATATTTCCCCTACAGAGGATCTAGGGACTGAGCCGTGAGAGCAGTTGTGAGGACCGAGGAGAAGAGAAGACGCGATGAAGTGAGAAAACTGTGGTAGGATTAGACGTAGGATTTTAGAAACCGCCTAATATTAGCCGTAGGACTTAATGGTGAAAACGAATCTAATGATTAAAAATAAATAGGACTGAGCTGTGAGAGCAGTTGTGAGGACCGAGGAGAAGATTTGACGCGATGAAGTGAGAAAACTGTGGTAGGATTAGACGTAGGATTTTAGAAACCGCCTAATATTAGCCGTATGATCTTAACAGTGAAAACGAATCCAATAATTAAAAATAAAGAGGAAAGGAAACCATTCAATAAAGATCGTTGAATCAGGTAGTTATCGGCAAATCCTGGCCACTCTTTATCCCTAGTCAATATGTAGTTATTTCTGCCCTCTATTGTATAATAGATTTTTTATTTTTATCGAATATTTGGAATTGAGGTTAACACAAGTATATTGAATAAAATTTAACCATTGAAATATTATTTTACTAATGAAAATAAGTTATGTATTTAACTCTCTTGCAATGCATTGAAAGAGTTAGAATATTACTAATAAGATACTCCTTGGAAAAATTCCTCTTTACCCACATTTCTCAAAACATAACCTAAAAAAACCCACCCCAAATTAAAAAAGACAACTTCCTTTTATACTCCAAATCAAAATCCCTTTAAACCCCAAAATGCTATATTCCGGACGATGAAATTGATGGCGCCGTTAACACTGAAGATTGCGATCGCTTAATCCATGCAATAATTCATGCCGTTTCTTAAGGATTTGCTATTCCGGAAATTTGAATTTTGAAATTGCAATCCGGACGGAGAAATTTGAAACTTCAATCCTTTCATCCAATTCAATCAATCCGGAAAAAAGGTATTTCATCCGAATTATGATTTTGGTTGAATTCAGTTTATATTTTGTATTAATTTTCATTTTTTTTCTTCCGATTTTTGAGTTTTGATGAATTTATTGATTGAATTTATTTACAGATAAAATAACTTTACCTTCAATGGAGTCTAATGTGATGTTGATGTTGAATTATGGAAGATTATCGGTTGTTACTAGGTTTGATCAATTTGATTCTTATGAATCTATTGTTGAATTTAGTTGCAACAGATGGAACAGTTTGAAAAAGGAGACAATTTCGATGTCATATATGTTAGCTGAGAAAAGGTCGTGCATGTTGTCTAGTGAGCAAGATTTCATCTGTATGGGTGTTATGATTGCTCGTAGGAATATTGAGCTACTAGAAATAAATGTGAATGATTTGAGTATCTGTGTTAGTAATGTCAGTAATTCCTTCGAGAAATCATTTTCCACTTTATGTGAAGGCAGTAGTAGTAGAAATGATGACAATGTCAAATTCTTCTATCACAAAGAAAAGAGAATGAGAAGTGCGGAATGGGCAGACGCAATACAAAATATTGGGCAGATATTCGAAGGTGGCTCTGGTGAATTTAGGAATGCATTGTGTACAAAGAATCAAAAGGTTGTCCATGGAAGATACATGCCTCAATTGAAAAATGCAGTGGATATTTCTACATAAGGAAATATATTCCTGATCATATATGCAAGGATGCGATTAGTTGTGATTTTGGGCAAAGGATGGGATGTGAAGTTCTTTCCAGTGTTATCCTTGATAAAGTTAGAGATGATCCAAATGTTAGTCCTGCTTCTCTGGTAAAATTGTTGCTAACAGAGTATGGCCTCACTGTTCATTACAAGGTTGTTTGGAGAGCAGTTGAGAAGGCGAAAAACAGTATTTTTGGTGAGGCAAAGTTCGCTTATAATAAGCTTAAAGCATATACAGATAAAATTAGGGAGGTGGATCCAGATGGTTGTGTGAAGTTTGAGTCTGATCCTGTGACTTCTCGGTTCCAGCGGTGCTTTTTTGCATTTGGGGCATGTTTGCGGGGATTTAAGTTTTGTCGTCCCTTGTTATTTTTGGATGCAACATTTTTGATCGAATGTTTCGGGTACCCTACTTGCAGCAACAAATAAAGATGGAGATAATGGTATGAGAATTTTATTATTAATGCTTTTAATTTTTTTTTTATATGTAGCATCAGAATTAAATTGAGTTTGTGGTATAAGAGCTTTGTATATGATGTTGTTAAGTCCTATACCAATTGATATAGGTTCACTCAGAGGTTTTATAACATATGTATATGATTGTGTGAGTACTATACTACTTGATATAGGACCATTCAATGGTCTTATAGCTTTTTATATGAAGTTAACAGGTCCTATAACAATTGCTATAAGACCATTCAAAGATCTTATAACTTTATATATGAAGTGCCATATCCTATACCATTTGCTATAAGACCATTCAAAGGTCTTATAGTTTTGTATATTACGTTAGCAGGTCCTATATTATTTGCTAAAGGACAATTCAAATGTCTTTTTAGCTGTGTTTATGATGTTTCCAGGTCCTTTATCACTTGCTATATGACCAATCAAATGTCTTAGACCATGTGATATGAGACAACTTATTTATGTTTTAACATTTTGTATATTGGTTTTTATTTTTATTCATATTTTATGATGCTAAATTAATTTTTTATGAATTGTTTTGGTTGTAGGCCTATTCCATGTTGCTTTTGCTGTGGTTGGATCGGAGGATACTGAAAATTGGACGTGGTTTCTCCAAAATCTCCGTCCTTACATAACTGAGCGAGGAGTGACATTTGTTTCGGATCGTCATCAGGGTATCATTAATGCGGTTCATGAGGTTATGCCGTTTTCACACCATTCATTCTGCATGTTCCATTTAAAAAACAACCTTAGAAATAAACTTGGTGGGTTATCGAAGGAGGTACGGTCCAATATTCTTCACAAATTTTCTAAGCTTTCAAAAGCTCCAACACCTGAGCACTTTCAGATTCTTCTGGACGAAATCATAAATGAGGGTGGTACGAAGGTTTCTGAGTTTTTCAACAATCTCCCGAAAGAAAACTATGCAGCTGCTTATTTTGGAGGTAATCGTTATGGAGAATTGTACTCAAATGCGGCTGAGTCATTTAATGCTATGATAAAGGAGTATAAATCTCTCCCTGTTGTAGAGTTGATAGACAGTATACGTTTGAAGATTATGTCAAGAATGTGCAGACGTAAACAAGACTCAAATTCATGGGCAAATGTGTTGTGTCCATCCATCCAGAAGGTATACTTGGAATGTGCAGACAAAGGAAGGTCATGGATCATTCATGCTTGAGATGAATATGTATTTGAAGTTCATTCAGATCCTTCTATGGTTGTCAACATATAGGAATACACATGTTCATGTGGGATATGGCAGCAGAATGGATTTCCGTGTGTTCATTCCATATCCGTCTTCAGCAGGTTTAAGAACAATTCTTCTTCTTTCATTCAAGATTATTTCAAGGTAAGGAATTACAGGGAATCTTATGCTCTGTCAATTCCAGCTATTTCAACATTATGTCCTCCTGTAGTTGATGGGGAATCCATTGTTCTTCCTCCTGAAACAAAATGCCCCCCCGGTAGGCCAAGGAAAAATCGCTACATTTCTAGAGGAGAAGGTACAAAGAGGAAGATGAAATGTCGTCGATGCGGAAAAGAAGGTTATCACAATAAAAGATCATGCAAGGAGCCATTGCAAATTACTTTTAGTTGAGTCATTGTCTTCTTATTCAATAATTATCAATTTAATTCTTTATACGTCCTATTTGACATTACACACGTGTTTATTACAATGTTATTCAATCATTTTAATTTCAGAATTTTGGTTAATTGATTTTGTCGATATCCTAAAATATTTGTTTTTAATTGTTTTTTTTCTACCTACGTATGAATGAAATGTAACAGGATTATTAATGTAGTAACAATCCTCTAATTGGTCCTATACCAATTGTTATAGGACATGCCAACATCATACAAAACTATATAAGCCCTTTATTTGGTCCTATAACAATTGCTATAGGACCTGCCAACATCATATAAATAGCTATTAGCACTTTAATTGGTCTTATAGCAATTGGTATAGGACCTCTCAATATCATATACCAAGCAATAATGCCTTTGAAAGGTCCTATACCAATTGTTATAGGACATGCGAACATCATACAAATCTCTATAAGCCCTTTATTAGGTCCTATAGCAATTGCTATATGACCTGCCAACATCATATACATAGCTATTACTCCTTTAATTGGTCTTATAGCAATTGCTATAGGTCCTCCCTACATCATATACCAAACAATAATGCCTTTGAAAGGTCCTATACCATTTGCTATAGGACAATTGATGCGCCTCAACCCGGAGAGCATCAAAGTCATGAAGCCACCGTCGTCATGGGCGACCGCCTGTGGCAAGGTGGGCGACCGCCCAAGCTAGAGATTACCAAGCATTTAAACCTCTGTTGGAGTGGGCGACCGCACATGTTAAGATGGGCGACCGCCCATGTGTGTTGTTTGCTGAAGAAAGATGTTGCTGTCGCGATGGGCGACCGCCCACACCCCTCATGGGCGACCGCCAACTTGCACCATAGCTCAATAAAGAATTAATAAAGAAAACCCACTATGAGACCTTAAAAATATTTGGAATATATTTAACCAACATATATCAAATATAAAACTAAACTGTTCAACAACCATCAATTTTTATCATTCAATCCAAAAAGAAACTAAGATGTTTAATTTATTAATGATGAGGACAATGTGGACTTGCTAAAATGTCATGTATCATTTTCCCCCTATACTTCGAGACAAAGATCGTCTTCATATGTCTTGCTAATAACTCCTTTATCAAACATCTCCTCCGCTTCCATTAGGACGATTATTCCACAATCCAAACTATCATCTCGCCGTTGTGGAATGTCTCCGCGTTTCAATTCTATGAAAGTATCCACGTCCTTTGAGTCTCCTCTATTCGTTTGTACAAAGGCCCCGACATGATCAAACCGAAATAGAAAAAGTAATCAAACACCAGTAGCTGAATTCAAAAAAATTAAAAATAGTAATTTGAATGGTCCTATAGCCTTTGCTATAGGACCTGGCACCGTCATATTCAAAGCTATAAAGCATTTTAAAGGTCCTATAGTAGTTGCTATATGTCCTTGTAACATTATACCCAACATATTACAGCTCATAATTAAAATATTACCATTAGTTTTCCGTGTGTTGCGTAGTGGTCTTTTCCTTTTGTCCTCTTCATGGAGTTGTAAAATTTATACTCCCCATTTTCGGTGTCAAGCACTAGCAATGTCCAATGATCGTTACACCTGACACCACGATCATTCCATGAAGAGTGAATTGGAAACAATATAAAAATTGTTTCATCATCCGTAAATTGTTTGATGACATTGTTTATTCCTCTCTGTATTTCTTCTGAGTTCTTTTCCTTCAACCATTGCTTGAAACAAATAAATTTTAAATGTAAGCACAAAGCTGATAATTAACTTTAATAAACAAAAAAATTTGAGGCGTAAGTATCTTTTAAATCAATAAATAAGACTTACGGTAGCAAAACTTGAGACAAAATTAACTTTTGACCTTTCGGCGTCCACCGGATGGAGGGGGAGTTCCTTGTATTTGTCCTCAAAATATTTAGGTAAGCATCCATTACCTAAAATTTCATTAATAATACAACAATTTTTACTGGATCAATACTCATCCAGGTCCTATAGCAAAGGTTATAGGACCTATATAAATGCATATCCAAATCAAAAAGCAAAAAAAAAACAGGTCTTATAGCAAAGGTTATAGGACCTATTACAAGTCATATACCACATCATCAAACAATCAAACTGAATCAAATCATCTCCAAATCAAATGCACACTATAACAGGTCCTATAGCATATGTTATAGGACCTGGAACAGTCCTATGCCACATAAATAATTGCAAACATAATGAAGCATGTTAACTCGAAGCATATTATCGCAGAACAGTCCTATAGCAAATTTTATAAGAAAAAAGCAAACAAGGCACATCCAAATCAAAAAGCAAAAATAGAGCATTCATGCAAAATAGTTCAGTGGATAAAAAATGTTTGTACCGCAGCCTTCTGGTCATCATATCATGAGCCAATTCCCACAGCTGCCACATCGCCACATGCAATCCCGAAATGTACCATACACTATCACCGGAAACACAAAAAATATACATTTCTATTATCATCAAAAATTTTAATAAATGAAAACAACTTTTAATAAAAGTGGTACTTACGGACGTGCGAGTCTTCCGCATAAATCAGAATTTTCTCTTTGTTTCATCATCCATTGACTTGGTTGTGAGACTAAAGTTCTCATTAAATGTTGGTAAGAAAACACTTCGTCTTCCAATTCATCAACATCTAAAACAATTTTACTCCCACCAATACTTCTTTTTCTTTTTCTTCTTTCCCTCTATGTTTGATACCCGTGGCCTTCTCTTCTTTCCGTCGTACGTGTAATCAGGATCCACCTTCCTCTTCCTCTTATCCCCTCTTTCCTTTACTCTTCTTTCCATTGAGCCCATAGTATCAACTTTCTTGTCATGATCCCCCACAGCCACAATGTCCATACCCTTTTCTTCATCGCCTTTTGGTTTATTTTGCAAACTGTCATTATCCTTGGCAGCCAATTTTTCCTCCAAAATTTTTATTTCTCTGTCTCTCTCCTTTTGCAAACTTTTAAGTTTCTCAATCTCTCTGTCTTTTTCTTTAAGCGCGTTGTCAAATGTTCTCCTCATCTCAACCTCAGCAGCCAAAAAAACATGCCCCTCTTCAATTGCGTTGTTGGTTTTCAATTCGTACTCCTTTATCTCGTCCCAAAGAACTTAGCTTTTTCCAGCCTTCAAACTTTCATTTTCATTCCTCAACTCAATCAATTCATTTGTCCCACTCCCCGACCTTTATCGGCAGGTGTCGATCGGTCCCCAACATTAATTCAAAATTATCTACTAAATCTTGAAGATTCGTACCTCCTCCTTCATCCCCTCCCCCAATCCTTTTTTCAGTACCAAGTTTTTCCACTGACATTTCAATATCATCATCTTTTCCATCCTCATTTGGTTTCTCAATCAACAACACCTTCTCTTCATCTGTCAATGCGAGCTCTTCAACATGAACCTATGATAAAATTATTATATTGAATGAATATATTTAACTATAACAAGTGATATAAGAAATGAATACATGTATTATAATAACTACTAACAACCCATACATTTGCTATAACACCTTTGAATGGTCCTATAGCAAATGCTATAGGACCTGAGAACATAATATAAACAATTCAATGGTCCTATAGCAAATTGTATAGTAACTGGTATAGGACATGACAACACTATGAAGGGTCCTATATCATCTGGTATAGGACTTAACAAACTCATATTCGCAGCCTAAAAACCATTGAATGGTCATATATCAAGTGATATAGGACCTCAAAAAAATCATATACCAATTCTTATAAGAATATGAATGGTCCTATATCAGTTGATATAGGACCATTCAATGCAAAATAGAGCAGGTCCTATATCAACTGATATCAACACTATGAATTGTCCTATAGAAACTGGTATAGGATATGAGAATACTAAACAATTTATTACATAACATCGTCAATGTGTTTTATACCTGATCACTTCTCAAGTTTTTGATAAAATCCTTGAAATTGGCAATTTTCTTTGATACTTCCCACTTCATACACCTTGGAAGCAAGTTTCTTGTTGCATTGATCACCTTTGTGTGCTTGTTAAACCAATACTACATTTACAAAATAAAGAGAAATATGATCAGTCATATATAATTTTACTTATAGTAAATAACAGTAACTAAAATAAAATTAGAGATATAAATTTAAAATGATATTACCGGTAAGATTGATACACATCCAACAAATTGGATCGGTGATTTATATTTCTCATTTAGAGACTGAAGCAAGTTATCTACAATCGCGCTTGACCAATCATAGCTCTTCATTCTTTCCAAATCATCCACATAATATAAAAACCCCGGAGACATTACCTCACCCTTTGAAGCAAAGAAAACAGACCCCAATGCTATGAGATTCAGCAATCTCACAACGTCTCCTATATCAATTTCTCTTTCACTACTGACCAGCCTTCTCAAGTTTTCCTTCACTTTTTTCATGGTTATTTCATTTGCTTTACAGTTTGGGAATAGCCTCTCAACTATCCCAAGTGAGTGCCTATCCCTTTTTTTTCTTCATATCTATCAATTCACTTCCAGAAACAACACCAAATATAGATGTTACATCATTTGCACTCAACCAAACCAAAACTTTGCCCAGCAAAAATTTCTTTTCCTTTGGCTTGTAGCATCTGATCAAATCTTCTATTGTTGAGTCCATCTTCCTCAAGTTAACATCTTTGTTTGAGTTTATAGAATTGAACAGGTTGAAGAAAGGTGATATCTTCAACCTGTTTAAATGAGATTCTCTTAAATCAACTTCTGTCAGGATAGATGATATAGAATGCAGGTTAGATCTGAAACAAGGGATCCAGGTGAGTCCTTTTGCACTTTTAGTTGTTCCTTTAGCTTTTGTTTTTTTTGCTTCTGTCGTTTTCTTTGGTGAGTAACGTACGATCCTCTTATCTTGAGACAAAGGTAACATCCGGCCGATTTAACTGTTTCATCTTCAATTGATTTTCCCGTCTCGCATACGGGTCATTCTCTTATCTCGCGTACATCGTAGTTTTCCACCTTTTCATACAAAAACAAAAATAAAACATAAGCCACAAACAAGGACAATTCATATATAATGATATAAATCATTTTATATAACAATTGTTACTGTATCAAGGCACATCCAAATCAAAAAGCAAAATAGAGCAGGTCCTATAGCAAGATTTATAGGACACTATAACAGGTCCTATAACAAAGGATATAGGACTGAACAGTCATATGCAACATATTCCGTGTCCTATAACAAAGGATATAGGACCTGGAACAGTCATATAACAAAGGATATAGGACCCGAACAGTCATATGCAACTTAAATATGAGACAAACAAAATGCACACTATAACAGGTCCTGTAACAAAGGATATAGGAACTGGAACAATTGTTACTGGATCAATACTTATCCTCTGTCATAGTAATAATAAAAAATATAATCAAGAAATTTGACTCAAAATCATATGCACACTACAACAGATCCTTTAGCAAGGTGTATAGGACATATTACAAGTCATATACCACATCATCAAACAATCAAACTGAATCAAATCATCTCCAAACAAATGCACACTATAACAGCTTCCTATAACAAATGATATAGGACCTTTAACAGGTCATACGCAACATACATATTCCGTAACAAAATGAAGCATGTTAAAGGACAATTCATGTATACATTATTTTATATAACAATTGTTACTGGATCAAGACAAATACAAATCAAAAAGCAAAATAGAGCAGGTATAGGACCTGGAACAGGTCCTATAACAAATGGTATAGGACCTGGAACAGGTCCTCTATCAATTGCCACATAAATAATCTAAAACTAAATTAAGCATGTAAACTCGTAATCATATAAACACTATATCGATCCTATATCAATTGTTATAAGACCTCGTTGCGAGATCACATAAGACATTAACAAACACAATCAAAATGCCTTTGAAAGGTCCGATACTATTTGCTATCGGACCATTCAAGTGTCTCGAAACAAATTTTTTCACACAATGCCAGGACATATAACACTGTCTATAAGACTTGATAAAGTCCCTTTCTCATATTTCATAAACAAGGTCAAAATTCAATTTATGTTTCAAACGGGAATGAAATAATTTTTTTATTCAAAAATTTGTTAAACAAAATTTATAACCTAATTCAGCAACAACATCTTCTATCTATTGATGAACACTGTTAAAATCGAATTCCAATTAAAAAAAAATAAATTGAAAGCATACCTTACAAAATCGAAATTGAGGCGATCTTCAATCTCTTCAATCTACAACGGATCAGAGGCGATCTTCAATCTCTTCGCCGTTTACCTCCCTCGCGTGGATTTGTGTTTGATTTTGGCCGGAATTGATTTTTGGATTACGACTTGATTACCAGAAATCACGGAGACGGAGTGATTTTAGGTCACGTTCTCTGTTTACTCCGTTATCTCATTATGGGCTATTGGGTTTATTTAGGATTTTAATCTCAGATGGGTTAAAATGAGATATTGATTTGGATAGTGGGCCTTAGGGTCCTTAGCTCATACTCCTTTCGTTTCATAAATAAATAAATACAAGATGTTCCCTTTAAATTTTTAATGAAATTTAATTTCACTTTGACAAAAAAATATAAATAATTAATTATCTCCAAAAAGAACTTGAAATTTGGTAATTAATGCCCCATTAAAAATAATATCAATAAGAATCTTTAGACTTTTATAATTACAATTAAATTATTATATTTTATGAAAAGTTTTAACTGAATTGACTTAAAAATCTAAATTTGCTCTTCTTTTTTTTTTTTTTTGCAGAGAGTGAGCATCGAATTCTCCCGCCACTAGACTTCATATCTGAAAATTAAGCTTTTGATATTTTTTTTACTTTTACATCTTTGTATTTCTTATGATTTATATTTGTAAAACACAATATTTATCTTATATATGCAACTTTTATCTACCAAAAAAACATAAACACAATACATAAGTTGGACTCCCACTACACACACGTGATGAATATGAGTGCGTCTGCTGAGAAACGCGTTTCTTCATAACTATGGAGAAACGTGTTTTTCATAGCCAGAAGCTTTACATTTGATAACCAGAAAAAAAAAATCCAAGGCCAAGACCAAAAGCTTCTGGATATCCAGAAGCTTTGCATTTGATAGCCAGAAGCTTTGCAGTTGATATCCAGAAGCTTTGTATTTGATAGCCAGAAGGATGTGAAATGTATATCCGTAAAAAAAACCCAAGGCCAAGACCAAAAGCTTCGGATATCCAGAAGCTTTGCATTTGATAGCCAGAAGCTTTGCAGTTGATATCCAGAAGCTTTGTATTTGATAGCCAGAAGGATGTGAAATGTATATCCAGCAACTGTTAGGTGCATATCCAGAAAACTGTTAGGTGCATATCCAGAAATGTGTTAGGGCATATCCAGAAATTGCTATTGAAGGTTTCTGGATATCTAGAAACCTTCAAATGTATATCCAGAAACATTTTGAAGGTTTCTGGATATTCATTTGAAGGTTTCTGGATATTCATTTGAAGGTTTCTGGATATCACTTTCATAGGTTTCTGGCTATCTAGCTCATTGTCGCGCGACATGTCGGGACCCGTTTCTCCATAACTTATGGAGAAACGCGTTTCTCCCTAGATTTTGTGGATGAATATATAGCCGTGGGAGATTGTGTTTGTATATTTTTCCCACTACACACACGTGATGAATATATAGCCGTGGGAGATTGTGTTTGTATATTTTTGGTGGATAATATTGCATACTCCGTCCGTCCCAATAAGTGCTTCACCCTTTTGGGTGGGCACGCAAATTATGAAAATGTGAGGAAAAAAAAATATTGTGAGTGTAATTTGAAAATAGGAGAGAGAATTAGTGGAGAGAATAGTAAATTATAATGGTGTTGTGAGTATTAAAATAATGTAGGAGAGAGAATGAGTGGAGAAAATAGTAAAGATTTTTTACCAAAAAAGGAAAGATGAAGCTTCTAACGGGACGTCCTTTTGGGTAATTAGTGAAGCTTTTATTGGGACGGAGGGAGTATGTTAGATAAATATTGCATAAGTTTTAGGTCAAATTGCAACTTGATTTTTCATGTTTTGCCAAAGTTTACAATTTGATTTCCAACAGTATATTTTTTGGGGTAAATTATAAAATACGGTCTAACATTCGCAAGTTGGTACGTCAGTTTGGGGCCTGACGTCAAAAATATAGCAAAATAGGGTCTGACATGTCAGGTTGTTTGTAAAATAGGGCTTTTTGACGAATTTCGTTAGAAATATCTGTTAAGACACATGTGGCACGTAATTGACGAAAGGATCAGTTTAAAATAGGTATTAGTTTTTAAGGGGTTAAATATAAATAATTAAACTTAAAGTTGTAAAATATTAAATTTTCAAATTTAAATAATCAAAATTCAAAATAAAATTACTAATATATTAAAATAATGATTTTAATTATTTTTAAGAATATAAATAAATAATCTATTTCCTTTCAAAATATAAATAAATTAAATAAATGTTTTTTAATAAAAAAATTAAAATTAATTGACAAGTAATTATGTTTTGAAAAAAGTCAAAATTAAAATTAAACGTGTCCCACTTGCTATATGGGCGAACACCCACTTGAATTTAACAGAGACAGTGCGTGCGTCCAATCGGGTATTTGATGGTCTTCAAAATGGCATCAACCATTGGCGAAGTGAAGCTCGTACATTTAATTAATACAGTAAATAATTATAAAAATATAATTACTTATCATTTAGCATAGTAAATTAATATACAACTATAATTAATTGTCATTAATTTTAAAAATTTATTATTAAAGCATTTTTTTTAAAGGAAATGACTAATTTATTTATATTTATAAACAATAATTAAAATCATTATTTTAATATATTAGCTATTTTATTTTAAATTTTGATTATTTAAAATTTGAAAATTTTATATTTTTCAATTTTAAGTTTAAGTATTTGCATTTAATCCCTTAAGAACTAATACCCATTTCAAACTAATCTATTTCGTCAATCACGTGCAACTTGCATATGTTTTAACTGATTTTTCTAACGTAAGCGTCAAAAGCCCTATTTTACAAATAAAGTGACAAGTCAGGCCTTATTTTGCTAAATTATAGATGTCACACCCCAAACTAGTACCACCCGTGGATGTTAGGCGATATTTTGTAATCTACCCTATTTTTTGCAACACCCACCCTCTACCTACCACCAACACCAACACAACCACCAACACCAATAAAACCATCATCAACATCACTATCGCCTGCCACTTCAACCCACCACCAAAACTAATTCAAAATTATCATCCTAATTATAACAAAGAAAAACCCAAGAAGATCAAACCCACTTTGAATTTTAAATCCACAAAAATTAGAATTTCAAACTCACCAAAATCATATTCAAATCAACCAAAACCATTTAAAAATCAGACAATGTTGATCACGAAATTGGAGATTGAAGTTTTAACCCGTGTTTCAAATGGATGAAGAGCTAGGGTTTAGAGTGAGAAAGTTTAAAGTTGGGTATTTAATCTCTCACAAGATTCAAATTTGTGCGTGTGTGTGTTTCTGATTGTGTGTACGTGTTTGTGTTTTTGTGCGTGTGTATGTAAGTTTATGGTTGTGCGTGTATCTGTTTATGTGTGTGCATTGCTTGATTTCTTTTATTATGAGACTGGTGGAGATGGAAGTGGATGATGGTGTGGATTGATGGTGGTTTTGTTGGTGGTAAGTGGTAGTGTTGGTGCAAGAAGAAAAAGAAGAAGAAGAAAGGAAGGAATGAGATGATAAGAAAGGGAGAGGAAGAAGGAGGGGGTTTTGGGGAATGTTTGGGGGAGGTGTATAAAAAATCACAAAATCTAGGGAGAAACGCATTTCTCCGTCGCTTATGGAGAAACGGGGCTAATTATGTCGCGCGACATACTTAGCCACAACAACTGGATATCCTTTCCAAAGCTTCTGGATATCCAGAAACTTGAATATGGATATCCGTAGCTAGCTTCGGATATCAAGCTTGAATATGGATACCCAGAAGCTTTGAAAAGGATATCCAGAAACCAAATATTTTTTCTGGCTATCCTTTCCAAAGCTTCTGGATATCCATATTCAAGCTTCTGGATATCCAGAAGCTTTGGAAAGGATATCCAGAAAAAATATTTGATTTCTGGATATCCTTTCCAAAGCTTCTGGATATCCATATTCAAGCTTCTGGATATCCAGAAGCTTTGGAAAGGATATCCAGAAACTGGCTAAGTATGTCGCGCGACATACTTAGCCCCGTTTCTCCAGACGCGACGGAGAAACGCGTTTCTCCCCAGACCGACTCATAAAAAATTCAAGTGAAATATCATTTTTGCCCTTAAAAAACCATGTGCATAGCACATGACTGATCATTTTTTACGAAAGTTGGTTTTTAACTAAATTTATATTCGATTGCAACAAATTAACAATGTTGGAAAGGGAGTCGCAAAAAATACATCGTTGGAAACCACATTTAAACTATTGGCAAAACATGGGTAACCAAATTGCAAATTGCCCTATGTTTTATCTAACATATGCAATATTTTTCTACCAAAAATATACAAATACAATCTCCCACGGCTGTAGATCACGTGTGTAGAGGGAGTTCGACTTATGAGATTAAACAGCAGAGACATTCAAACTCAGACAACAGACACGATCATACACGGTCAACTGATTCAAAACTAAAACCTACCTACATCATCATCAGCAAAAATGATATCCCTAAAAACATTATCCAACCTGGCATGCCATCCCACCAAACCAAACCAAAACCTTTTTCCAACTACTTGTCGGTCAAAACCTTTGACTATATCAATAAAATTTTACCTCTGCCTCAACCTACCTCATTTAAACCTTTATCATTTATTCTTCAACGGCTACATTATAATCATATATAAAGGATCTCACTGACATGGCATGTTAAACCTTACCCTTTTTACACACCCCAACCAAAATCCTTGCTATCAAAACCTCGATTACTCAACCTATTCACAAGTCCCCAACACACCTACACCCACACAACTTGTTACTCTTGTATTTTGTGTATTTTTCTTTTTCTTTTATTTGCTTTGGAAGAAACAGCCTTATTTGAAGTGTCAATTAAGAAAAGGGGATTCAAGGAACTTGCCTTATCAATATTTATAACTCTTGGAAAGATGATTATAGTTGATTGATCTCCCTTTTCAAGAACAATGAAGGTGGATGTAGGAGAAGGATTATCTCTTAACCAATTTAAATTGCTTGTCTTAATTTTATCTAAACACATACACACACATACACTTTGTCTTTTCATTTATTGATTTTATTACTCTATTTTACTTCCGCTGCATAAATTCATTTTACTAACAAACTTAAAAAGCTAACCCCAAGGGTCTGCGGCCTAACTCTGTTTAATCATTTTATTAAGTATACAGGTTCTTTCAATAACCATATAACATTATATGCGATGCTTCAAAAGTAACGGACGACAAAGCGTGACAAAACCGTGACAAATAAAATTTACAGGTGTCCCTACTATTTGCTAGGGTTCGACTACCCTCACTAAAGACACGAATTCTTGTGGTGATACCTTATCTACATAACTTCTACCTTATCACCTAATCTAATCTAAGATCTACTAGATCAACAAAAGGATGTGATCAATCTAGGACAAGTAATCGTGTATGAACTATATTGGCTATATTGATGAAATTTTGATTAAACATTAATATCAATTAAATCTTTCTAATAAGATTTTAAAAATTATTATTGATTTATTAATAATAATTTTTAAATTTTTAAAAATAATTTTATTAATATTTAGATGACAATGAGGCTTTGAACTCCCTTCGAAATATGGCTTACACCTACGCACGTAGAAACACGTAAGACAGACGTGGCCATGTTCCATTTGTTAGGAAAACAACTCTTTGCTGCATGTGATAATCTTGTCTAGTTGACCCAACGGTTTTGGCGGGCTGTTGACTATGGAATTTTAATCTGCATATCAGATAATTAATTCAAAGTATCATCAAATCAAATGTATGGAAGTCAACATATCAATTTAATAATATGGGCATCTTTAGGGTCCAAGTCAAATGTACTTATCAATAGTTGACGAAATGGAAGCTTCAAATATGTGATTGTTTTTATTAAGATACAACTTGTCTTAAAGTAAGGTTATTGTGGTTTGAAGGTCGGGCAAAATCGAACAATTTTATCTCATCTCAAACTACATTAGATATATATTTACGGATCAAAAACTCATTTTTTTAGCGTTGATTAATATTTTATTAGATTTTTTTTTTCTGATACAAGTTCCCAAATAGAAGGAAGTCTATTTTTTTCTCGGCATCATATTTATTTTATTTATGATTTTTTGGTCGATAATGTACATCATTATACTAACACTGTAACACACAATATAACTTCAAAGTATGTATTTTTGTTATGTGGTCACTAGAGTTGACTACTTCCGATAAAGATGGCTACATATCAATTTAATTAAGTGAGCATCTTTAGGGTTCCAAGTCAAATGTGCTTATCAATAAGTGGACGAGACGGAAGCTTCAAACTGGCCATGTGATCTTTTTTTCATTAACATCCAACTTGTTTTAAAGTAATGTTATAGTGGTTAGAAAATTAGGTAGAAGCCGGGTCCTTTTTTTTACAGCTAATCTCAATTCTAGTCGACAGAGATATTGAACCAAGTATTTCTATGACGGCGAGATTTAAATTTGCTAAAGATGATGCATGGGCACATGCCCTTTGACAGGAGCTGCTATTTCGGTTCAAATGACATTAGATGTATGTTTATGATCCGAAACTCGTCTCTATAGTGTTAGGAAAATTCATATTTTATAAGACATGCTCCATTAAACAAGTTCCCATTACATGAGTTTTGAAAAAAAAAATCACAACTTCTAGCATATAATCCAAGTTCTATATTTATACCCTTCCAAAAAAATCAACTTAGATTTTGTTGATCAACGTGATTGAACTTTGACAAATAATTTATAAACATCGATCCATTGTTCTGTGGAAATTGTGAAATAATATATATTAATAGTATTTATAGTATTTTCTTGAAGCATTGAGAATGTTTTTTTTTTAATTTATATGGATAATAATATTTTTCAGGAATCAAATTAGTTCCCTTTAAGTGGGAATTGTAATTTGCTTCGTAACAAGCAAATTCCTAATTGACTGTACTAATTAGGAAGAGGAGGTTCAAGAAACTTGCCTAACCAATCCTTTGTAAATCTTAAAGGGAATTAGATTTAAGTGGATTGATCTCACTTGTCAAGGTTGACAGTGATGGTGGACGTAGGAGGAGTGAACTCTGAACCACCTTAAAATTCTTGTGTTCAATTGGTATTATCACACAACACACACACACACGTCTACACACACATACACCAATCACTTGTCTTTACATTATTTTAACACATTTTATTCCGCTGCACATTACACTCTTGTCTTTTAAATCAGTTAGTATCTGACAGCTAAGATTTCACCTCAGCCGTCCAAACTTAACTGCCTAACCTTTCAATTGATTAAGCAAACATGATCTTACAATTGGTATCAGAGCTTGTCTTCACCTACAAAAGTCTAACAACTTGTGAAGGATCAAATCTCAACCCACCATGCCTCAATCAAGGAGAGATAATGAGAAAGACATTCCCCACATTGATGATTGTGGATCCTTTGAAATCTATGCTTCAAAAATCAAAACCTACCTTGATGCAAACAGTATCTGGAACTGGTATGTTCTAGAAAATGAAGTCACCTGCCCTGTCACACTAGATTCAAATGGTGGTGGATGCAAAAATAAATCCCTGCACTGGATCGAATCGTAAAGGCAACTAATTAGTGCTAATCTTAAAGTCAAAAACATACTCCAAAAGAGTGTAAATGACTACCTAGCACAAGAAATTGCCAAAGAGCCAACTGCAAAGTCTGCATGGGAACTTATCCATACCAAATTCCAGAAATACACCAGTGTTAGAACACAAAACCTGTACAATCTACTTAGACAACTTGACAATTTTAAGTTCTACCCTGGTGAAAAAGTGAGTGCTGCAAAACCAAGGTTTGAAGATCTGGTCAGATCCGTTGCTGATCATGGAAAAACTTTTGAAAACCAAGATCTGTGTCTCAAAATATATTCCAACCTTCCCCAAGAATATGAGAAGGTAGCCCTACCAATAAGAGAAGGTGCATAATGGAGCACCATGACTGTTGAACAATACTTTGGAAAGCTTGAGGCTTATGAACTGGAAGGAATGATAAAACTTCAACCAGTTCCCTCCATCTCTCAAACCCTTGCCTTAGCTGCCCAAGAAACCTCTCACAAACCCATCACTCAACAAGACATTGATTCCATGGTTCTTATTTCCCTTCAGAAAGTAAACCAACCCTCAAACAATCTCTCTCAAGGAGACCTTCCAAGTCTCATATCCATGGCTGTCAGAAATACCCTGAGAGCACATAAGAAGTCTTTTGAGAGAAGTTATAGCCCATCCACTTCTAAACAAGAGAGCCATAAAAAGAAAGTTGAATGCTTCAACTGTAAGAAGCTTGGTCATTACTCATCTGATTGCCCTGAACCAAGGAAACCCAAGGACAATCAGACAGCTAAGAAGTTCTCCTACTCCAAGGAGATCATTCACAGTTCAAGATGTAGCTGCTACAACTACACAAAGAAGAAGAATGAGAAGAACAAGAGCAAGTGCTGATTGCTGACTCATCTAAGTTCAGTGATGAGGAGTTTGATTTCAGTGACTCTGAAAGTGAAGGAGAAGAAGCAATGATATGCCTAATGGCAGGAGATGATGAAGATTCAGACAATGAAGAAGACCTTGAAGCCTTAGCTGTTGCTGAAGAACTAAAGCAGGTACCTAAGTTTAACTCTTTAAATAATGAAGAATTTAAACAATTAGTCAGTACTCTTTTAATTCAAATAAAAAGACACCAAACTAGCTTTGCTTCATTGCTCACTGATAACCTATCCCAAAGTAAAACCATTGAAAGCCTTGAAAGAGCCAACCAAGGACTGAAAGTTCAAAACCTTATGCTTGAAAAGGCTAATAATGAGCTGACAGCTGAGAATTCTAAACTTCTGGAAACCAACCAAATAAACACCAACCTAGAAAAGGAAAATGAATCTCTTAGAAAAAAGATTGAGTCCGGGAACAAGTCAGGAGAAGCCTTGTCTCTATTTAGCTACAACCAAAGACACCCAAGTGACAAATCAGGGATTGGAGCCAATAATCCTACTATGAAAACCTATACCCCTCTCACTGATGAAAGGGCTATTGACAAAATGGTTCTTGAAAGCATGAACTATGTCAAAGCCCAAGAAAATGTCTATCCCATTCAAACCAAGGAGGACTTAAAGAAAAAGGGAAAGATAGATGAAGCTAGCTCCAGTCACAATGATGAAACAATTCAAGCTAGCCCCTCTCACACTGATGAAACCCATAAAGCTAGCTCGAGCCAATCTAAAGGTAAAGAAAAACAATCAAATAAAGGCAAATATATTTGGCAAAGAAAAGAAATCAAGGAGCAAGTGAAGAAAAACCAGCACAAAACCACTGGACAGCAAAGATCTCCTAGACAGCCAAGATTCCCCAGACAACCAAGATTTGATGGACAGCAGAGATCTCCTAGACAGCAAAGATTCTATAACCATCACTCATATTCCAAACATCAAAGACCCAACTGGCCATACTCAAATGGAAGAAGTCATGCCAGTCAAAATACCTCTCCTAGATCATCTCACTCAAACAGTTCCCAAAACCACATTCAGTTTCATAATCAAAACCAATTCTTTTCTCCTAACCAGTTCTTTAATCAATCCCAACATACTGCTCCTATACCCTATATGTTGCAGATCATGAGATATTACAATGCCCTAAATTAGTATTTTGGAAAGAGGGCAATGAACAAAGCTAGGGTACCAAAGAAATTCTAATCCTTTGGACCCAAAAGAATAAAGGGTACCATAAATTTATTTTTCTGTTTTGTAGGAACCTAGGAAAGGAATATGGTACTTAGACAGTGGATGCAGCAGACACATGACCTTCAACAAGGAGTGGTTGCAACAATATGTCCCTAAAAATTGTCCAAATGTAACTTTTGGTAATAACTCTCAAGCCAAAGTTAAAGGATCAGGAAACCTTGTTACTAAAAACATCATTTTCACTAATGTGTCTTATGTAGAAGGTCTCAAGCACAATTTGATTAGCCTTAGTCAAATTTGTGACAAGGGATATTATGTTTTATGTTCCAAAAACCACTGCACTGTCAAAGATGTCAACAACAAAACAATTCTCACTGGAATCAGAAAAGGCAACCTCTACTGTCTAAACCTGGAAGTTATGGAATCATCAGATGCCTATTGCCTACTCTGCTATAGCCAATCTGATATGTCATGGCTATGGCACAAAAGATTGGCACACCTCAACCTCAAAAGTATCTCCAAATTAGCCAATTCAAACCTAGTAAAAGGCCTATCCAAAATACCCTTAAAAAAGGACAAGCTGTGCAAAGCATGTCAATGTGGAAAGCAAAAGAAAATCTCCTTCACTGCCAAAACCAGCTTAGATACCTCAAAACCCCTTCAATTACTCTACATGGATCTTTTTGGACCAATCAGAACCAGATCTCTTAGTGGAAAGAGATACTCTCTAGTGGTAGTTGATGACTACACTAGATTCACTTGGATCATCCTCCTTGAATCAAAAGGAGAAACCTTAGAACAACTGGTCAAACTTTTCAACAAAATTCAAAACCAAAAGGGACTATCCATCATCAAAATCAGATCTGATCATGGTAAGGAATTTGAAAACACTGGTGTTGAAGAATATTGTGATCAACAAGGGATTGAGCACAACTTCTCTGTCCCTAGAACACCACAGCAAAATGAAGTTGCTAAGAGAAAGAACAGAACAATATGTGAAGCAGCAAGAACTATGCTGTCAGAGAACAACCTCCCTAAATACTTTTGGGGAGAAGCGGTCACCACTGCTGTGTATGTCCAGAATAAAACTCTCATCAACAAGTTTCACTCAAAGACTCCCTATGAGCTATGGAATGGTAGAACACCAACCATTTCATACTTCCATGGCTTTGGAAGTAGATGCTTTATCCATAACAATGGGAAAAACAACCTTGATAAGTTTGATTCTAAAAGTGATGAAGGAATCTTCCTTGGATACTCCAATACCAAAGAAGCCTACTACGTAGTCTATAACAAAAGGAGGCTTGTTGTAGAAGAATCAATCCATGTTGACTTTGATGAAAACAATGATCAAAGCCACACTAAATTGTGTGACTTTGTTGAAGCTGTTGGAAATACAAATAACCTACCTGAAGTGTCTCCTGTGCATGACCCCTCATTACCATTTAACCTTGCGAAATTAATCTCTCTTCAAACAAACATTCTTCTCCCTCCTAAATTCCCTTCTCTGATTCCCTCTGTCTTTCGAAACACTAATTCTCTGTTCTATTCAACCATGTCTTACACTGAAGCTCATGGGTATTTCATCAAGCCTGATTTCTATGAGCATGAAGTTGGAGCTCTTATTAAAGACCTTCTTGAATCCAACAATCTGTGCATTATGATGGAAGCTCAACCCCCCATCTATGAGAATTTATGTAGAGAAATCTACATGGTTGGACAGAGACTTGAAGATGGATCAATTAGAATCAACATTGAAGGAACTGAGATTCATGTATCTCCCAAGGTGGTCTCTGAAGTTTACAGCATTCCAATTAGAAATGGAACCAGGAGCAACCTTTGGGATAGAAAAGATTGTGCCCTGGAGATGTTCTACAAGAGATTTTTTGATAAACCCAGTTGCAACTATCAAATAGAACAGGCCAAACCCATTAAGAAGATGACCTTGGATCTGTTTAAATCTACCCTAATGGATGTTATCATCAAGGGGTTTGATGGAAAGCAGTCGTCTTTTGACCAAATTAGTCCCAATGAATGGAAGAAGGCTTAAGCTTGATAGCTAAGGATGTGAATTGGAGTGTTGCTCTACTGCACAATTTTCAACTGGCTACATCCTCCTCACCATGGAAGTACAAGAAACAAACTCCAAAGATGAATAATTTCAGATTCATGAGTGGAATCCTACACCACTTAATTCCAAAGCTGAACCCTCCCCTTAAAAATGTTTGGCTTAAAACCACCACTCTTATGCAAACCAGGAGTTTCAACTCAAGCACATTCAGACTCAAGGGGAAGAAAAAGTTGGAGTTTGGGGACAGCTCTGAAAATCTTGATGCAAAGAACTACGAGAGGCGAAAGAGAAAGCTGAAAGTGATATGAGATTGTGGAAGTCATTGGTCCACATGGTAAATGACAAGAGATCAAAAAGGAAGCATGACAAGGGCATAGTGATCAAAGAAAGGAATCAAGAGACCACTCCTAGCAAAAACAAGAAAAGGATTGGGCAAGCCAAAATGAAGAAAACTGGGAAAGGAAAGAAGCTTCCCAAAGGAAAGAAGGCACAAGAAGTGGTTGAGCAAGTAGCTGAGCAAGAAAGTGCTCAATTTACTGATAAAGGAAAGCACATTGCTGAGGAACAACAGTCTGACAGTGAAGAAACCCAATTAGATCCTATTTTCAAGGCTATTGATGAGTATGCTGGTGAAGAGGAAGTTAGTCATGATAGTGAGTATGAAGAAAATCTAAGAAGAGCTGTTGCTGAGTCCCTGGTGGATGCAAGGCATAGAACAGCTAAGACTGGACAGACTTCTGGGACAGCTATGGATGCCTCTGCTCTGACAGCTAAGGTTCCTTTGGCTGCTGAAATCTCAACTGAGGTAACTCCTACCCCCTCTCCTTCTCTCAATACTTTCTCTAGGAAGAGAAAAGTTGACAAAGATGCTCCCCTCTCCAAAAAATTAAAACCCAATACACCTCAACCCTCATCAACCAAAGACCAATCCAGCTCACCTCATGAATCCATAGCTCAAGGTATTCTCAACCTAAATCCTTCCAACATAAGCCCAAATGAGCCTAGCGTTGAAAAAGAAAGGGGGAATAGCCCTGACTCTGAAAAAGATGAGCCTCAATTAAGGGGGAACAGCAGTCCTCAATCCCCTATTCTGATAGCTAGGCCTTCCCCTGATCAATCCTCACCCATTTCAAGTCCCTCTAATCCATCTTCTATTCCTGAAAACATCTTTAGAGCCTCTGAAGGATTATCATTGGAAGGAAGCCCTGATTTGCTTCCTGCTGTTATAGAATACTTGAGAACCCTATTAACTGAGGAAGATATGCTAAAAGCCCTAGACCTAATCAAAACCAGAGATAGAGCCAAGAAAGCTAGCATGCCTGGTAGTGAAACTCAACCTAAACCTGTTGAAACCCAAGACACACCTGAACCTACCCCTAATTCTGAAACCCTTCCAGCCTGTGAGCCTTGGATTTTGGATTTTGGATTGTGATATTGATTTCTCCTTCCCCTCCATCATGGCTGCCCACCAAAGATTTAAGGGAATTACTCACTTCCCTGAGATTGCCAATCCCAACATCATCCCCAATCCTTGGCTGTTGAGCAAAAATGCAATTATGATTCATGCCAGAAATAGATGTGGGATCATTATGTTTGGCCATGAGGAATGGAAAAAGTATAGAGCAGCTCTCCCCAACTCTTTCTTTCACAATTCCCCCAAATTGCCAAACTTCATGGACATTACAACCATCATTGACTGGGAAATGTTGTTCTCCCAACTTTTGTCAAACAACATCAATAAATGCATCTATATGCCCTCATTCCTTGTATATGCTCTCTGCATTGAACTGACCAAAGAGATGTATTGGAGAATCTGCCTAAATAAAGCCAAAATCATGGCTGTCATTGTAAAGCCAAACCTGACAGTTATGTTTCCCCCTACTTCTTCAGTACCTCCTTCCTTCATCCCCCTAAACACCAGATCTCTTCAAGCTAAACTTCCTCCAACCTTCAACCCCTCAACATATGTGCCTCCATACCATGTGACCATCACAGATATGCAGAGATTCACAAGGTCCATGATAACCAAAATAAGACACATTTTGGAAGTCTCAGCTGGATCCAAATCTGATAGGAGGGCATCCAAGGGAAAAGCTATTGAGTCTGATGAGGAAGCTGTCAACCTAGGAAAGAGAGCTTCTGGTGCTGTTCCCAATGTTATAGTGTCCAGTGACGATGAAGAAGATTCTCCAGTGAAGCAAGTGCATCAGTTTCCAACCTCTACTGTTCTCACTGTCACCACAGATCCCCCTCTCCATCCAGCTCAACAAACCATCTCTCTGCAGTCAAACCCTTTCTTCTCTAACCTATTTGCAGGAACCAGAGGCCAAAGCTCAAGATCAAAGAATGCTCCCAAATGGGGTAATCTAAGGTTAAGGGATGATGAAGAACCTCTACCTAAAGATGTCCTCAAGGAAAGGCAAGATCAAACCTTCACCTATGATGATGAGATGAGCTGGGAATGGAACAATGAAATGTATTTCAGAGGTGTTGATGAGAAGATGAGAAAGGTGCTGCTAGCTGAAAGAGAAGAACTTTTTGCAGCAAGAAGGGAAAGAGATGAATTTTCTGATTAGAAAATTTTTTGTCATTTTGTGGATAAGTCTTTTAAACCCTACATTTTATTCCCTGCTTTAAACAATTGTTATTTTGGATAATTTGTTTGTTTTAACTCTTGTGGTTGAATCAAGAAGATTAGTTTTATCTTCATTGGTATATTCAATTCATGAGTATCTTGCAGGTTATATCTTTTACTAGATATATTACTTTGCCAAAAAGGGGGAAATGTTAGGACCTAACTATGTAAACCACATAGTTATACAGGGTTTAGACAAAGAAACATATCTTATCCAATATTATCTGACAGCCAAGATAACTCATGAACATTGGGCAGCCATGACTCAACTGCACAACTCATAAATCAACTGGACAGCAATGATGCAATGATCAAATACAAATTCATATCATATAAATCAAATGTATTTAAGTACAAAAGGATCATTACATATTCATCTACCCATCTCCCTTTTCCCAATCCTGCAAAATCAAAGAACTAAGCCTGACAGCTAAGGTTCTCAACAGCAGAGGTCTCATCCCTCTGACAGCTATGATCTTCAACATCAGCAGAAGTGAAGTATTTCTGTGATGATCAAGATGTGCCTTGCCCAACAGATGTTGCCAGCTCATCTCCATGAAGATTACACAAAATGGTTGCAGATTACAGCCTGTTATTATCCAGCCATCAAGGCTCTAAATGCAAACACTATTTCACCCACTTGCGTTTACTCCTTTGTCTCCTCCAACGGCTATATTCTAGCCTATAAAAGCAAAGCTTGAAGGCTGAAGACAACGCCCCTTAACACACAACCTTTACAACCTCACCTTCAACCTTTCCACACCTGCAAATCCTGCAACCAACAATCAAACAACTTTGAAACACTTGTAACTGTAATTCAGGTGTATAAACTATTTTGTAAACCACTTAAGACTGACTTTAAGTGGATATTGTAATTTACTTCGTAACAAGCAAATCCCTAATTGACTGTACTAATTAGGAAGAGGAGGTTCAAGGAACTTGCCTAACCAATCCTTTGTAAATCTTAAAGGGAACTAGATTTAAGTGGATTGATCTCACTTGTCAAGGTTGACAGTGAGGGTGGACGTAGGAGGAGTGAACTCTGAACCACCTTAAAATTTTTGTGTTCAATTGGTATTATCACACAACACACACACACACGTCTACACACACATACACCAATCACTTGTCTTTACATTATTTCAACACTTTTTATTCCGCTGCACATTACCCTCTTGTCTTTTAAATCAGTTAGTATCTGACAGCTAAGATTTCACCTCAGCTGTCCAAACTTAACTGCCTAACCTTTCAATTGATTAAGCAAACAGGACCTTACACATTTTATTTTTGTAAACCATTTGATTCTTGTGATGCACAAAAATGGTATATCAAATTCTCTTCCATTTAATCTCCTAGGATTCTTGATCTTCATATCTACATAATTAATGCAGATTGTCCCTATTATACACAAGGCATTTGCTCAGAATCTAATTGGGAAAATATCTCTCAAACTTATTCACTATTATTTTGCAATTAATTTCTATTTTATATATCTTACTTCTCTTATATATTCAACTCTTCAATTCTTATACTCCCTCCGACCCTAAAAGATTGTCCTGTTGTACATTTTGCAATTATTAAGGAAGAGCTTCACCTTCTTGTACCTTAGTAGATTTGCACTAACATTCATGCCTAAGTTTAGAAATGAGACATACTTTTTGGGACAAGTCAAAATGGCAAATGGGACAATCTTTCAGGGACGGAGGGAGTATATAGTTTGTCAACTCCTTAAGATTCTATAATGCACATGGAAAATCCTTATTTCCGGGAAGAACCCGTACTGTACTTGTCGACACTTCACATGCAAGTTTCTTCAGTCGTCGATCTGCCCTAACTTCACTTAATTTATTGACATTAATCTTGGTTGATCATCTCTATATAAAGTTAGAAACTGTAACCAAAGAAATGCAGAAACCTTTGGAATTCATTCAGAAGTCGATCGAAAGATGGCAGATATCAACCTGACGATCTTCGCCGATGAACAATGCCAAAACCACCATCTTGGACACAAAATCTTGCCTTTTTCGCCTCCGCACTCTAATAATACACCAATGCAAGTATTCTTTTTGATCTTCTTTACTTATGATATTACTGTCATCGTTGGATCTTAGTACATATATACCAATTTGACTTATTTTGTTGGATCATTTTGCAGGTTTGAGCAACAGAAAATTCAAGAAAACGAAAAGCAATGCCAGATTACCCTCAGTGATAGGCTGGGTTTGGAAGATTTCCTCTCTCCGATGGTAAGTTTTATGCTATTAAGTAGTACTCTCTCCGTCCCAAAAAAAAAAAAACAAATTTGCTATTTACAATAAAAACCTTAAGCAAAAGTTTCCAAAACACATGTTGCCTTCTATACACAGCTAATTATATGTTCAACATATATATTTCCAGGTCTGGCGAGCTTCTGTTGCAGAATTCCTAGGAACAGCATGCTTAGTATTCATGATCGAGGCCATTATCATTTCCTCAAACGAGACAGATATTGCAGCACCAAAGCTAATAATGGCCTTACTTATTTTCCTGACGAACGCAATCCTAGCCCTTGCTTCAATGCCAGTTTCTGGTGGCCACATTAATCCAACTGTCACATTATCAGCCGGCCTAATAGGAGTTATTTCTTTATCACGCGCAACTATATATATATTTGCACAATGCATGGGAGCTATGCTAGGGGCAGCAGCACTCAAAGGGGTAATAAGTGAAGAACTTGAGAAAACCTACTCACTTGCAGGTTGTACTGTACAAACAATCGCATCAACAACTGAGGGGCCCACTCTAACCGGGCTTGGTTATACACATGCTCTTCGGCTAGAAATTATATGTTCGTTTGTTTTCCTTTTTGCTTCGAGATGGATTGCACTTGATCAGCGACAAGCTAAGGTATATGGACGATTTATCTTTTTTCTTTCTTCTTTTTTTTTTTAAAAAAAAAGGATCTAAACATGTTACCATATTCATATTCAGGTGTATGGACGAGTTATTGTTTGCTTGGCTATTGGCATGGCTGCGGGGCTCAGTTTCTTCGTTTCAACTACGGTTACTTCTACTAAAGGCTATTCTGGTGCTGGAGCAAATCCGGCGCGCTGTTTTGGGCCCGCTGTTGTTGGAGGCAGGAATCTTTGGAATGGACATTGGGTATTTTGGGCAGGTCCCGCGGTTGCTTCGTTTACATTTTATGTTTATATTAAGATTATACCTGGTGATCAGTTTCAACCTGAGGAGTACAAACATGATTTCTTTAAGGTCGTTAAGGGTGTGTTAGATCATATCCGTTAAACAACTCTCCATGTTTGCAGTTTTTCTTTTTAGTAGTTGCAAATTGAACCTTGTACATATTATAAATATGTAAATTACCTTGTATCTGGATTTTGTTAGTTGCAGTTATAACATTCTATCAGTTAGTCGTTTGAAATATAGTTAGAAAAGTGCACTTTCACCCCCTTAAAATTTACTCAAAGTTTAAACCATACCTTATGATTTACCCATTATTGTTTTGAATTTTTAGTTGATTATCTCTATATAAATTAAGTTAGAAACTATAACCAAAGAGAAATGCAGAAACCTTTGGAGTATATTCCGAAATCGTTCGAAAGATGGCAGATATCAACTTGACGATCCTTGCTGATGAACAATGCCAAAACCAACATCTTGGACACAAAATCTTGCCTTTTTCGCTTCCTCACTCTAATGATACACCAATGCAAGTACCGTTTCAGAGTGAGCAAATCGGTGCATTTTCCATTACGAAATTGATAACTATGATTTTGGTAATATCTTAACATAAAAATAAAGGGTAATGGGGTAATGCTAGGAGAAAAGGAAGTTTACAAAAAATGTAAATAAAATGAGATGGCGATATTTTACCCGTCACTCTAATTATTAAGAATCTAACACAATGTAAGTGAAGCAATTGCAGGCCCAGCCCAAATTACCCAATGCCCATTCCAAAGATCCCCAGCTCTAACATACAGGCCCACTCTTTTTATAAGCCTTGAAGAAATTAAGGGGAAAATACAGAAAACCACAATGGCAAGGAAAAAAAAAAAAGAATAATTTCCTTCTAACAAACGAACATTCATTTAGGATATTACCTATAGTTGTGAAAGAATATAGCATTTATAAATAAGAAAATAGTATTAGTGCGTTCTACATACCATAATATAAATAATGTATAAATAGGTGAAAAAAATTAGTTCTCTAAAATAAATGGAAAAATGTTTCATAAGTTTTAAAAAATATTATAATACCTCATAAATTTCTTTACATGTTGATGCTGCCCAAAAATAATGGATGGGTTTGGACCAAGGTCAACAGCGGAAAATGATCAAATAGGTCAAAAGCGAGTCAAGGCCCAAGAAGAATATAGGGATAAAGGTAGCCCAGTTGGGATTCGCAGGAAATTATGTCGAGAGATGTCCCGCTGAAATCAATGAAAGGGAAGCTCGAGGTAGTGACAACAAGATAATGTGAGGATAATGGCGAGATATTGGTTGATGGACAGCGAGATAATACGGCAATTTGGCGAGACAATGATAAGAGATAAGGGGCAAGATATCAGAATAAGGCGACAGGAAATTCGGTTAAGCTATATCTAGCGAGAAACAGATTCTAGTGGGAGCGGTATATAAGAGGCGGCATATAAATATCTATGAAATGGGACCTACTTGACGGTTGGGTATTGGGAAAAGTGATCACGTGTTTTGAGATTATTCTCATAAGTGACCAATAGAATGTTGACACGTGGAAATAGGCATGAAACGTGAGGAGGTCATGTGCCAGGCACGAGGGAAGGGATATATATATGGGAGGTTGTCTTCAATGTCAAGGTACGTACACACAAACACCCACAAACACCTTTCCATTGTTCAATTTATCCTTGTCCAAGCAAATTCTTATCCTCACGCCGGAGGGGCTTACGCCGGAGCCGCCCCCGGCTTAGTTGACGTTTGTGTTTGTGCAGACTTGAAGAAGGAGCCGGAGCTATCCAATTCATACTACAACGGTCGAGTTGCTGTTGAGGAAATTCCTGGCAACATCAATTGGTTCCGTTGCCGGGACCGATTCTCTTCATCTGTTGAAGATTTGACGGCGGAAGTTTGGTAAGTTGGGTGCGGTTTGGAAGATCCGGAGGATTTGTGTTTTGGGTAATCTGATTTTGGCGTTGTTCATAGTTGGCAAGTTTGTTTTCGTTGAAATTGATTATTGTTTGGTAGTTTTTGGTATTTTGAAGATTTTAATGATTTTGTTGGGTGTTTGAGTGTGAATCTTTGAGTCAGAAGTATTGGTGTAGGTTGAATTGAATTCGTGGGAGTTCGTGAAGGTTGATTGGAGTGATTGTTTGAATTTGTTGATTTGAAGATTCTGGTGTTTTTAGGTTGTGGTTTGATTGGAATTCATTTGATTTGGACAAATTTTTGTTTGGTGTCTGGTGATTGGAGGAAATTGGTGAAGTTGGTTTGATATTGTGCTTGATAAAGTGCAATAAGGGGAAGAACACCTTCAATTTTCTGGGCTAGATCTTCAAATCTTCATAAGATTTGCAGATCTTCAA
Source organism: Adenophora triphylla var. japonica (assembly GCA_022495995.1). Classification (NCBI taxonomy): domain Eukaryota; kingdom Viridiplantae; phylum Streptophyta; class Magnoliopsida; order Asterales; family Campanulaceae; genus Adenophora; species Adenophora triphylla. The sequence goes on from JAFEMH010005401.1 coordinate 61,771, forward strand.
GTTTGAGATCATAAATTTGATTATGTGGGTGATAAGGAATGTCAACACCTGAGAAGAGCATAGTGGGCCAGAAGACGATGGCGGGAAGGAGTCTTATCTCGCCTATATCAAGTTTGGGGAGTATGGGAACTAGCGGAGCGAGAGACACTTCCTCCTCACAACAAGTGATTCCAGAGGAGAGAGAGCGGGATACAGGTGATGGAAGAGAGAGAAATGTGATGCCGCCACCGCCAGGGGAGGAAATGGAGAATGAGAAGGAAAGTTTGAGGATTCACAACAATTTGATCCTGCAATTATTGGAGAACAACAAGCGACTTATGACATTGAAGAAAAAGCCTACCCCTATCCCGTAGGGTTTGCTAACAGTGACAGAGGAGGTGAATAAGGGAGCGAATAAGGAGGTCGTTGTGTTGGATGATGGAGAGCGACAGAAGGAAACAGAGCCTGAAAAAATGAAAGAAACAGAGGCGAGACTAGAGGGGCCGCAGAAGCGAAAGGCGGGGGAATACATGGAGAATGGGAGAAAAATCAAGGTGTATCATTGGCCACATACCTCCCAAGTGTCATCTCTTTATTGCGAGGAGGATGAGGATGACACTGCGTCAAACGAAGCAGGATATGGAGAGCAAGAGTTGAAGGTTTCTAAAGAAGGCGAGAGATCCAAACAGATAGATAAAGGAAAGGGTGTAGGAGTAAGTCGCTTTGGGGAAGAAGACGGATTAAAGAAGCAGATGGGTGATGCAAAAAGGTTGGCGAAGTTAGAAAATGGCGGTATAGTTGACAGCGAGAAGGATTCTTTTGTCGCTCCATTTGCCAAATACATTCAAGAGGCTGAGCCCGCTCCGGAGTTTCGTTTGCCAACATTGTCTAAATATGCGGGAGTTACCACGGCCAGGACTCATGTCGCGGGTTTTGAAGTTACGATGGCAATATTGACTAAGGATGATGCATTGCTATGTAAAACTTTTGCTAGCACTTTGGAGCTTCAAGCGTTGGAATGGTTCACGCAGCAGCCCGCTAACTCTATTGTGGGGTATCAAGATTTCAAGCGGAAGTTTTTATCGAGATTTGGGGCTGTGGGAACTCAGCCGGTGGTATTGCAGGAATTAATGGGAATTAAACAGAAAGCGGGAGAAGGTCTGATAACTTACACCAACAGGTTTTTGTTGATTGCCAACCTAATTTTCGAGATAGAGCCCAAGTACGCAATAATGATGTATATGTCGGGCCTGGTGTCAGAAGCTTTTAAAAGGGAGTTGAGGATGAGGTTGCCCGCGACTTTAAGTGAGTTGCATGAGCGAGTTAAGGCATACTGTGGTGGTGAGGACATTGAAGAGGGAACTTCTGGCACTGCGAGGAAGAATGTTAAAAACAGAATTGAGTATGTCAAGGATGATAATGCAGCTCGCGGTGGAGGGCGAGGAAATCAGGCTGGCGGAAGAGGTGGAGGCCGCGCTGGTGGTCGCGGCAACGGAATAATTATTAGATTCACAAGATTAAACGCCAGGCCGAGCGAGATTTTGAGGGCGGTGGAGTTACCGGCGGCATTCGAAATGACGGACAGAGGAAGAAGAAACTTGAACCAGTATTGTAATTATCATAGAGACAGAGGGCATGAAACTGATGAATGTTATAACTTGAAAAAGGTGATCCAAGGCAAAATTGACAGGGGGGAGTTGCAGGAATATGTATGGCAGGAACAGAATGTGGCGGCTCAAGGAGGAAATGGTGAGAGGAATGAAATATTGGTGATTCATGAGCCAGCTAGTATTACATGTCTAAGTAATCAGATCATGTCACTATTGCATACCTGCCATATTCCCGCTTACCCGCCAAGTGAAGAGAGGATTATTAGCTTTTTAAGGGGAGAATTGGCTTTAACACCCAGCCATGGATGTCAGCCCGTAGTGATTACAATTGCTCCAGGAAACAATATACAACACAGAGTGTTGGTGGACTCAGGAGCAAGTCGCAACATCCTATACTATGAAGCTTTTAAGAAAATGAGATATACAGAGGCCAATCTGGTGCCGTACAAAGGATTTCTGGAGGGGTTTACGAACCATACAGTGCGGGTCAAGGGAACGATTTCATTGGCGGTAGAGATAGGAGAGGACAAAAAGGCGAGAACCCGTACGGTGGAGTTCATGGTGATAGTCCTGGTGTCGCCATATAACGCCATTGTAGGTATTCCGTTTATGCAGACTTTCGAGATGGTTATGTCTATCCCGCATCAACGAGTCAAATTCCCCACCCCGAAAGGAATAGCTTGTTTGAAAAGTGAAGTTAAAGAAGTAATTCAGAAGAAGATCGAGATCCAAACTGCGGCAAGGGCAAGTTCTAGTTCGCTTTCAACAGCTTTAGCAATCCGGGATGCGAAAGTCAATATGGTCACAGACTTGGAGGAGGAAGGGCTGCGAGAAATGAATAATATACGGGACATTGATGAAGAGGTGGTTGAAGAGAAATCTGAAGTAAGTTTGAGGACCCATGGGGCAATACAGGCCAAGATGGAAGAGGCAAGATTGGTTGAGTTTATCAAAATGAAAGAGCCAAGAATTGAGGAAATAGTCGAATTTGAGGACGAGAAGTATGAAGAGATGGAGGTGGAAGCAATTGATGTTTTACCGCAAGATGGCGACAATTGGGATGAAAGCGACATTAAGAAGGACAAGGAATGTCATAGAGGAAAGAAGGAAAGTGGAATGGTGGTGAGCACATGGTAGACGCGAGATATGTGGAAAATGCTTTAAGCGATATCATGAACAAAGAAGTAAGAAGTAATTTATTTATTTAATAGTATGCTTATTAAAATCGTATGAAGATTGAATATTATGAATATATGGAGTTTTCCACTTATGAATGAAAATTATGCATGTTTTGTAGAGGTTATATGAAATGATAGTGTTATGAATGGAAGTTATATACATCTTGAAAATGCTAAATGAAATGAAAATAATGAAATGAAAGTATGAAAGTTTACGATTTAAGTTTGTGTTGCTTTTATCGAATGTTGTCTAGTAATAATATTTATGTGATATGTCGTCAAAAACAGAAAAGTAAGTCGCTAGAAGTAAAGTTGCCTAAAGACAACTTCACTTTTTCGATGGGAGTATAAGTATATGGTGGTATCTCGCCATAGATAAGAAGGTAAAAGGTTTTTGATGAACTATCAAAACAAATTGCAAGTCGCATGAAATTGCAAAGGAAAGAGAGTCTATCTCGCCTTTATGGCATGTAAAGATATGACTATAAAAAAGAAAGTCTACGGACTATAAAAAAGAAAGTTTACAGACTATAAACAAGAAAGTCTACGGACTATAAACATGAAAGTCCCATCTCGTCTGTATGGCATGTATATGGATGCGACTATAAACAGGAAGGAAAGTCCCATCTCGCCTGTATGGCATGTATATGGATGCAACTATAAACAGGAAGGAAAGTCCCATCTCGCCTGTATGGCATGTATATGGATGCGACTATAAACAGGAAGGAAAGTCCCATCTCGCCTGTATGGCATGTATATGGATGCGACTATAAACAGGAAAGAAAGTCCCATCTCGCCTGAATGGCATGTATATGGATGCGACTATAAACATGAAAGTCTCCGGACTATAAACGAGAAAGTCTATACAGACTATAAACGAGAAAGTCTATACCGACTATAAACGAGAAAGTCTATACCGACTATAAACGAGAAAGTCTATATCGATTATAAATGAGAAAGAAGCCTATCTCTCCTAAATGGCATATAAAGATGTGGCATGTATGAAAGGAAGCACATCTCGCCTGAATGGCATGTAAAGATGTCGCTAAAGGGGAAGTGAATATATCTCGATTGAAGGGCATAAAAAGATATAAATCAAGGAAGAAAGGCATATTTTGTTTTAAGGCAAGTAAAAATATGGAGGCACAAAATAAGGAAATTATTCTAAGTAAAGGGTATGAAGAAAGCAAGGATGAAATCAGCAAAGATAAAAGTAAGCGACATGTACACTATAGGTAAAGTCGCCTAAAGACGACTTCACTTTTTCGATGGGAGTATAAGTATGGGGTACCTGTTATGCAAAAAGAAGATTTTTGATGAATTATCAAAACAAAGTAGTAAAGGCGAGATATGAATAATAAAGCAAACAAGTAAAGCATAAAGACGAAAGGGGCAAGCACGAAGGTCGCGAATTTACATTGTTCAGAGGCACGTAGGCCCAAATAAAGAAAGAAAATTATTTGCCACCAAGGCGAGTTACAAAAAGTTATTCAAAATTTGATCGAAAGAAGCTAAGTACTAAAACAGAATCAGGTTGAAGCATCTGGTTCATCAGTTGGTGCGGGTTGAGTGGAGCTGGAGACCGCAAGAGCAAGAGCCTTGGCATCATCCAAAAGTTTATGTTTGAGTTCCAGTTGATTTTTCCATAAAGTAAGAACGTTTGGAACTTGAAGAGCAGTGGGAGTCCAAGGCGACTTACCTAATAGTGCATCTTCTTCGGCAACGTCCTTGAGTTCATCAGGAGAGAAGGGAACCATAGGATGACCACGGTGGCATACCTCGCTGAAAATTGGTTCTGAGCCCCACTTGGCAAGTCGCTCGATTGTAATGGCGGGGATTTCTGAGGCATCTGCGACAGCAGCTCGCATGACTTGTAGAGAGGTTTGGTCGCCAATGTGAATAAGATCGTCTTTGAGTTTGGTCACGTCTGCGTTGAGGGAAGTAATTTCAGCGACTTTCCCCGTCAGTTCTTCTCGAAGCTTGGCTATCTCGCCTTGGAAAAATTGGGTGTCAGCGGCATGAGTCTTCTTTAAAGTCTCATTCTCGCTCAGAAGTTCGGCGGCATTCTCTTTGACAGAATTGAGTTCATTAGTAGCGTTGTCGAGGTCAGCTTTAGCGGCATTGAGTTCGGTGTTGACATTCTCTAATTGATTCTGGGAAGTAATTAAGTCAGTTTTCAACTTATCTCGCTCTCCCTCCAAGTTGGTAATCGTGGTATCCCGCCTTCCAACTCTGCCGCGAAGGATATCTTTATCGCGCCTCAAATTTTGGTTTGCAGCCTTCAAGCTCGTTGCTTCATTATCAAGACGAGTATTTTTCTCGCTAATACCCATTATGGAAGCTCCTAGCTGAGAAAGATATCAATTGAAAGTTAAAAAGTAACAATGAATAAGGTCAAGAATAATCAAGGAGAGAAATAATGATATACCAATGAAAAATAAATTCCAGCTTGACAGGCGGCATGATTAGGATCCATTTGGGCGACATGTTGCACTTGAATTTGGTCACTAGCTCTAATCAAGGCTGAGCTACCCAATAGGCATTCTTTCGCGCTGCGAGTTTCGTTAATCAGTCCCTTTAAGCGGGGGACTTTGGCGACCTCCTTGCTGAGCTCATAAAGCCCTTCAAAGATAGTAGGCTTCAAAAAGTTTTCCTGGAGCCAGCTGGGGGTAGGAAGAGCAGTAGAAGTATGTGGGTCGCGTGGAGTTGAAGGCGAGTTAGACACATTGGTTAAGTCGCATATTTCCATTTCCTGGGAAGGAGGAACTTCAGCTTGGTTTTGCTCAACAACATTAACCTCCAGGGTTGGAGAGTTAGTTTGGATAGAGTCATCAAGGGGAGCATCATTGGTTTCTTCAATGGGGTTATCAACAGACTGCGAGGTAGGAATTGGTGGAACAATGGTTGGCGGGACAGTGCTTTCAGTGGAAGGAATGACTTGGATAGGAGAAAGGACTTGAGTAGATGAAGTAACTTGAGTTGGAGCAGGGTTTGGCGGGATAGTCTCTGGAGCAGGAGGAGCAGGAGGAGCAACACTGGATAAAGTCGCAGTAAGTCTGTTTTGTCGCTTGGCTCGAGAATCCGGATTAGTAGGCTTCGCCCTAGCCTTGGGCGGATTTTGGGATTTTTCCAAAGCGATTTCTTCTTTATCAGTCCCATCAAGGGATAGTGGCAAGGGAAGATCGGCGGGAAGAGCAGCGAGTTCACCATCTCGGGCGCTGGCAATTCTTTTCATCCTTTTGTCAGTTTCAAGGTTGGCGTTTTGGCGGCTTTCCATGGTTTTAGCTCGATGATCTGGAGATAAAGAAAAAGTAAGTTAAAAGTTAGAGTAATGCAAACATAAGCCAAATTGAAAAAGGAGTAAGGGTAAAGAAAGTACATACAAAGAACAGTATTCATGGCGGAACAATGACGAGTACCCTTGCACGATTGGCACTCATGAGCATATTTATTATCTGTATGACGCTCCCATCCATCGAAGTAAACGTGGCTTATTGGAACCCGCGGCGGGACACGGGGTAAGTTGTCCGCAATCCCAACTTGGTCAAGTAGGGCCCTATCTCGCAAAATGCCCCTCCAAGAAATGAGAGGTTGAGGTGTATCAGCGGGAGAATCGGCGGGAAGGGCAATGAGTGCACGGATGGCGGCACAGAGGGTACTGTCGCCAACAACAGAAGCATCTTTAGTTTCAATTTGGGGTTTGATGGGGTTGAGATCAGTAGGAAAAGACCATCCCACGCGGAAAACGATAAAGAGTGGGTCGCTCAGCCATTCATGAACTTTGGTAGGCAAAGGGGTAAGAATTTTGGGGCCTCGATGGTATTGAAGAGATAGGCGGGTTTCTTCTATGTCGTTGTCAAGTTTGGCGGTTTGTTTGTATCCTTTGAAAAGGCTAACTAAAGCTGTAATGGTGGGTTCTCTTCTTAAGGCGCGGCAAATAGTAATAAAAGAGGTAATGATCCTAATGGCATTAGGATGAATTTCTGTGATCATGGCCTGGGCTTTGTATAAAACCTCACTAAGGAAAGGATCTAAGGGGATCCTAAGGCCGGCCTTAAGCTGAGAAGGGAAGATAACTATACCATCTCGCATTTCTCGCAGATGGGCGAGAGAAGTACTTCCTTGGTAATCAGAAATGCGGTAAATAGAACGGTCTATGTGGTAAAGACTATGCCAAGTGGTAATAGGATTGGGTATGAGAGAACTGGTGTCGGGGGCGAGAGAAGATCCCACCTCAGCATGAGCAGGATTGATAAAGAGGTTACCTTCAGCCAAGTTCAAATTTTGGACCCCAGTGGAAGGGGGATTGCTGGATGTCGCAGCGGGAGGAGAAGTCACTTGATCAGCCATGTCGTGGGAATCACTGGAAGAAGAAGAAGAAAGGATAGATTTATAATGTATCCTACGTTTGGAAAAGGGGTCAGCGACACTGTGGGATTCAGATGAGTCGCTTAAATTGAGGTCATACTTATCTTTGATAAATAGGGCCAATTCTTTGTGAGAAGTAAAAATATGGGACATAGGGGATGAAAGGGGAAGGAAAAAGCGACCATGGATCTCAAGGGACTCAATTAATGAAGGATCCACCCAGTTTTCAACCAGCATCTTAACTATGTCGGCCTTGGGCAATCTCGCCCAAGTGGTTCGCAGGCGCCTGTATAAGCCGCCTGAGACTCGACACCTACCATATCTAACCCGCCTAGCGCAAATCTTGTATCTCGCCATAAGGGGTAATTTGGGAACAAAATTGAAAGGACGAACAAAGGGAATAACAAGACTCAAACAATTGGGCAAAAATGAAAGATCAAAGTATGGGGGTTTAAAGAATATGAAGGGTTTTGGAAAAATTACCTTGTATAAATGAAGAACGGCCGGAGAAGACGAAGAATTGCCGTAGAATATGACGGAATCCTGGGAAATGAGGAATAGGGACACGAAAGTCAACTTCAAATGGCAACTGATGAACGGAACAAGGTTTAAGGAGCAATTTCAGGGTCAAATCTAGAAAAGAACGGTGTAAATATGAAGAAATTACGTCGGAATCGAAGTTGGAGTTCGCCGGAATTTGAGAGTGTTTGAGCAAGAACGAAGAGAGTAAAAAGAGAAATTTGGAAAGAAAAATAGGTATTTATATGAGATAGGAATTTGGGGAACTGATTGATGTGACGGTTGAGGTGAAAATTTTAAATTTCCCCCTCACAATTTGGCACGATTCCCAAATGACGGCACATTAAATTCTAGGGGCTTTCCAGGAAGATGACACGTGTATGCATAGAGAATTGCCAATGCTCGGGCTTCTTGGAGAAGGAATCGTGTGTCGCAGAATAGCGAGGTGGTGAACTTCATGTTTTTGGCGAGACCATAAATGAATCTCGCCTCAAACTTAGGGGCTTCTGATGCTGCCCAAAAATAATGGATGGGTTTGGACCAAGGTCAACAGCGGGAAATGATCAAATAGGCCCAAAGCGAGTCAAGGCCCAAGAAGAATATAGGGATAAAGGTAGCCCAGTTGGGGTTCGCGGGAAATTGTGTCGAGAGATGTCCCGCTGAAATCAATGAAAGGGAAGCTCGAGGTAGTGACAGCAAGATAATGTGAGGATAATGGCGAGATATTGGTTGATGGACAGCGAGATAATACGGCAATTTGGCGAGACAATGATAAGAGATAAGGGGCAAGATATCAGAATAAGGCGACAGGAAATTCGGTTAAGCTATATCCAGCGAGAAACAGATTCTAGTGGGAGCGGTATATAAGAGGCGGCATATAAATATCTATGAAATGGGACCTACCAGACGATTGGGTATTGGGAAAAGTGATCACGTGTTTTGAGATTATTCTCATAAGTGACCAATAGAATGTTGACACGTGGAAATAGGCATAAAACGTGAGGAGGTCATGTGCCAGGCACGAGGGAAGGGATATATATATGGGAGGTTGTCTTCAATGTCAAGGTACGTACACACACACACCCACAAACACCTTTCCATTGTTCAATTTATCCTTGTCCAAGCAAATTCTTATCCTCACGCCGGAGGGGCTTACGCCGGAGCCGCCCCCGCCTTAGTTGACGTTTGTGTTTGTGCAGACTTGAAGAAGGATCCGGAGCTATCCAATTCAGACTACAACGGTCGAGTTGCTATTGAGGAAATTCCTGGCAACATCACATGTTGTATTATTCCGTAACATAATGAATCACGTGACAGTGTATAATACTTAATTGCTTAATATAATACTGCATAAATGGTGGCAGGCGGTGATCGGCGATCGACAGTGATGTGGCAGACGGCAGTATTGAGAATGATGTATTATAATTTTTAATTACTACATATTACATGCAGTATAATATCTTATTGTATAAAAACTTGTGGGACATTTAACTTAACGAGGGAAAGTGCTATGTCCTAAAAGGTATAAGGAATATCATAATATTCAATAATATATTGCATATATCAATTAGTTAGAGATATTTTGTATATCAATTAGAGATTCATATCAATTAATTTAGAAAGATAATATTTGTATAGATCTTGAAGATTTTAAGAGATTACCTCCTCTCATTGTAAACGTATAAATATTTACCTCTTTTATCATAACAAATAGAGTCTTTCATATAAACATTTCTTCTCCATTGACTTCGTCTGACCCTTTTTTCACTCCATTATGGTATCAGAGCAATATGATCTATAATGCGACTTCTGCACCAAACCCTAGCAGCAAAACTCTAAAGCCACAGCCACCCCTTCACCACTATTGCTTCCGTCACCAACCATCAAAACCCCACCCTCCTCCATCTCCAAACATCACCCTCGGCAAACCCACTTAGCCAAAAATCTCCCCCCCCCCTTTAAAACCACCAATCTGCAGCAAACCCTGAGTCGCCCCACCCAAACACCACCACTCACCTCCGCCATCTCCACCATTAATTCACCACCCTCGGCAAAAACTTTAGTCGAAGCCCTATTTTTTTTTCTTTATTTTCCTCACCCACAAAACAACCAACCTTCGACAACACCCATGGCCTACCCACCCTAACTCCACCACACAACCTTTCGCCACTCTACCATTTCCACCATCCATACACCATCACCTTTCGGCAAAAAACCTAATAGCCGAAACCCTCTCCACCTCTTACACCACCCTCGGCTCATACCTGGCCGAAACCCCCTCCTCTCCAACTTCCTTCTCCACCCTTCTAAATCACACCACCCTCAGCAAATCATAATGACTGAAACCCTAAACATGTCCACTTTGACAAAACCCTAGATGTTGTTATCTCTAATGTGATCACACCATCTACCACACCAAGCCACTGCCAACCCTTCTTGTCATGTCCAAAACTATAGATGTCGCCTCATCCTACTTGTGGCACAACCCTACAACCGCCCCACCCTCAAATACCACCATCGACACAAACCTTAAATTGTTGAAACCCTAAAACCTACCTAACAACTAACTTCTACCATCACCACCACTCGTCCATACTATGGTTTTGAGAACCCACAATGCCACCGTCTCTAACATAGTCATGCACACCACCACCCTTCCAAAACCCGACGGCATCCAACACCACCACCATATCACCACATCGGTTGCGAGGAATCAACTACCAAAACCCTCACTCATCCAATCTCAAAACCCAATCTTCAATAGCGCCTACAACTCTTTCTTTGGCCTCCATACCACCTAGTCTAGACACTGATCTAGACACCACCCTCAAACCCTTGCTAAAACGGCACAACTCTACTCCACCCAAATTATCACCTTCCTCGACACAACCACTAGCCGAAACCCTATTGTTTTCATTTTCTTCAAAAAAAAAAAAAACTTCTAGTGTCATCACACCTGAAGCGCCCAGCACTCAACCAACTCGGCCCATACAACCAGTTGATGCCACCTCTTATGTGATAACACCAGCAACCACATCAAATCAGAAACCACACACGTTCGGGAAATCATCCATCTCCACCCGCTCCGTCAAACCCGGTTCATCTTATCACTTTTCAAGATTGGACTTATCCAAGGATCGTGCATCTTGCAGTGACATATAAGGAATATCATAATATTCAAGAATATATTGTATATATCAATTAGTTATTGTTTACCAAACTTAGAGATATTGTGTATATCAATTAGAGATTCATATCAATTAGTTTAAAAAGATAATATTTGCATAGATCTAAAAGATTTGAGGAAATTACCTTCTCTCATAACACTATAAATATGTACCTCTTATATTATAGTAAATAGAGTCTTTCATATCAATCATTCTTCTCCATGTATATAATTGATTTCGTCTAACCTTTCTTCACTCCAATAAAAGGAATTTATGGGACAAATTTCAAAATAATTACATTGAAAAGTGTGATACTTATATTATCAGACAGATAGTACTATCTCTGTGTCAAAATAAATGTCCAAAATAATTTCAGAGTGGTTTTATTTGTTAAGACCAAATTAAAAAAAAAAGTTTTTCCTTTAGAGAGGGAGTAGCATAATATTACAATATTGTTCATTAAGGCAAAGTAACAAGAGAATAATATAAGAGTTGGTCTGGCGAAAAACGCGTTTCTCCATCTCTGTATGGAGAAACGGGTTTTTTAATATATTCAAAAACCGGCAACCATTTGAATTAAACCGGTTCTATTGTCCAAAAACCTACAAAAACCTACATAAATTCAATATTTGCGTAGATACACACACAGACACACTACAACGATCACAGCAAATGGAGACGAGCAGGACAGTTCAATCAAAATGAATATCCAGAAACAATACAGAAATCGATATTGATTAAATCAGGTAATATGAACCAAATCAACAACTACTGTTTTTAATTTTAATCAACGTTTATTGTACTAAGGTCGATTGTTATTGTACATTTCCAGAGATTGATGTACGTAATTTTGGATCTATCCATCAATAGCATAAATGGAAGCTCAATTACATGACAGATATTCAGAAATATCACAAATCGATATTCTCCAGGCTACAGGTTTGATCTTAATATAACTTACTTGTTAATATTTTATATATCATGACCATCTCTATATCCATACCCAGATATTTATATAAATTATATCCAGATATTTATATAAATGATATCCGTATACCAAAAATATATATCCGTAAATGTGTTAGGTACATATCCGTAAATTGCTTATGGCTTTGGTCAATTCTATGTCCAAACCTTCATAATGAATATCCGTAAACCTTCAAAACGAATATCCGTAAACTACCAAATTGAATATCCGTAACTACCAAATTGAATATCCATAAACACACAACTGACCATGTTCCAACAAACAATAAAATGTATATCCGTATGTACCAAATTGAATATCCGAAACTTTAAACTGGCAATGTACTAGGCCAAGGGATATGGCTACGCCTTGGCCAAGGCCAATGCTATATCCAGAAACTACAAAAATGAATATCCAGAAACATTCAAAATGAGTATCCAGAAACATTCAAAATGAGTATCCAGAAACCTTCAAAATGAATATCCAGAACTACCAAATTGAATATCCAGAAACACACAATTGACCATGCCCAGAAACAATAAAATGTATATCCAGAAAGTACCAAGTTGAATATTCAGAAACTTTAAATTGGCAATGTACTAGGCCAAGGGATATGGCCATGTCCTTGGCCAAGGCCAATGCTATATCCAGAAACTACAAAAATGAATATCCAGAAACCTTCAAAATGAATATCCAGAAACTAACTAACTACTGTCTCTTCTTGCAGAATCATATTCTCTTATAGATTTAGAATCTCAAATTCAACAACCTATAGATCCTGAAACTGGGCTACAAATAGGTTTTCTCTCTTAACTTTATTGACATATTGATTTAGAATTACTGTATAACAATATTCTTTTTAATATATTTTGTGTGTGCAAGAATCAGAATCGAGGACCCTAATATTGATATAAGCAAAAATTTCTTTGGGAACAAAAGCAAAGACATGGGAGGAATTGTACAAACCGTATAAACTTCATGCAAATGCACTAGGATTTAGTATTAAGTTGTCAACAAATCATGTTTCAAAAAAGACTTCAAGGATATTAGACAAGCTATTCTCGTTGCTCATGTGGAAGGAGTTACCATATCAACCCAAGAGGAAAACATCGCTGTTCCATCACCATTTGATGTTAATGAAGTTCAAATTCCTTCACCAGCTTGAACAACATGATGTTACCAAAAAAAAACAAAAGAGAAGGAGAAATTACATAAAGAGGAATCAATGTAAGGCTCTTTTGAGGGCGAAATTGCCAAAAGAGGAAGATATGTATGTTGTTGACTGCCATGTTACAGAGCACGATCATCCAATGACAAGGATAGATTGGAACCATTTGAAGCGTAGTGAAAGGTGTATCTCAGAAGATCAGGGTAAAATAATTGAAATAATGGAAGAAGCTGGTATAAAATCAACTGATGGATATAGTCTTTTGGTAAAAGCAGCTGGTGGAGAGAAACATGTTGGTCACACAAAGAAAGATCATATCAATTTTGTTCATAAACTTAGAATGGAAAAAATTGAAAATGGTGATGCTCAGAATGTTGTTGATAGGCTTTTTGAAATTTCACTGGAAGATCGAGGGTTCTATTTTAAAATCAAATTTGATGATGAAGGAAGACTTGGGGCTATATTTTGGAGAGATAGCATGATGAAGGAAGATTACAAGCTCTATGGAGATCTGGTTACATTTGACACAACTTATACTACAAATAGATACAACCTTATTTGTGCCCCAATAGTTGGCATTAATAATCATTGGAACACTGTCATGTTTGGTTGTGCTTTTATAGCAAATGAAAAAAAAAAGAAATATTTGTCTGGTTGCTTAAGCAGTTTAGAAAATCAATGGGAGGCAAAGAACCAAAAACAATATTTACGCACCAAGACCAAGCAATGTCAAATGCAATTGAAGAGGTATGATTATAAAATTCCATAACCAGCTTCTTTTATAATATTTCTTATCTAGTATTTTATTTGTGCTATATAGTTCTAACAATATTTCAGATGTGCCTTAACTTTACCTAGATGTCATTGGTGTTTATATCCGAAACTACTGCATTGAATATCCAGTAGCTAGTCATTCTAAAGTTTCTGGTTATTCAATATAAAGTTTCTTGGATATTCATTTGGCAGTTTCTGGATATTCATTTGGTAGTTTCTGGATATTCAATTGTTAGTTTCTGGACATGGCCAAGGCCAAAGCCATGACAAAAAATTGGTCAATGAAAATTTATTGTATGTTAATATCCAGAAGCATATAATGTTAATATCCAGAAACTTTATTACAATACAGGTATTTGAAGGGCGGACGAGGCATATGCTATGTTTATGGCACATCCAACAAAATGATGTATCCCACTTTGGACAATTGAAGACAAATGAAGATTTTAAAAAAGAATTTGATCGTTGTTTAATGGGATGTAACAGTGAGGATGAATTTGAAAGATGTTGGGAGTCAATGCTCGTGAAATACAATCTCGTTGAAAATTCCTGGTTCAAGCGTCTATATGGACTACGGGAGAAATGGTGCACAACTTTAAGTACAAATTTCTTCTCGAAATTTGAATATTGTCATCCCAAAGAAGCGAGAGCACAAATCATGCCCTTTGTTTCAAAGCAAACAGAATACATCCCTCACTCAATTCTTTGACATATTCAATGAAACAGCTTAAACGTTGGAGGAATACTCGAACAAGAGAAGGAATTTCAAGCATCAATCTCGGTCCTCAACCGAGACATGTATGGTGGTATCATAAAACAAGCAATCTGTATACACACCACGTATATTCAAGTTCTTTGAGATTGAGGTAAAACGAGCTTTTCCTCGCTCGTATACAAATTTGGAGATGAAAGTGATGAAGATTGCAGATTCATACATGTTGCTCATGAGAAGTACCCAGATAAATATTAGAGTGTACTCTTTGTTAGGAATGATGAAAGTGTAACTGTATGCAACTGCAATCATTTACTACAAATACGGTTGGTTGTGCTTTCATTGCATAAAGGCGCTGAATTTGTCAAATGTCACAAGGATACCAGATATCTACATTGAAAAAAGGTGGACAAAGATGGCAAAAAAAGATGTATGGGACAAAGTCTATCAAGGAAAAGATAATACATCAACAGAGAAAAATGAATTCATTCCCTGGAAACAAAAGATGGCAATGAAATACCACAATCTGATGATGGCTTGTCATGAAAACAGAGTTGCAAAAAAGATACTGGAAGATGGGTTCAATAGAGACTCACTTCTTATACAACAATTGTTGTCAGAAAATCAACAGGATTGTAGATCTACGACAAGTGTTAATGATAGCGTTGGTTCAAAAAGTATAACAAGTGCTCCAGCTGTGATTGATCCAATTCGTGCAAATACAAAGGGCATAAAACGAAAGCTAAAGACAAAGTTTGATAGAAGAAAGCCAATCACTGATGAGTTTGGTTCAAAAATACCAAATGAACATTTGATTTAATAGTTTTTAGATTGAAGTACAATTTATTAAGTTGACTACTTAAATATTTTATATACAGATATTTGATGTTTTTATGTTCAGAAATGAAATAAAATTGATATCCAGAAATTGCTTATTTGCTTTGGCCTTGACCTTGTCCTTGACCTTGATTTTGTACTTAGCCTTGGCCTTGGCCATAGCCAAGTCCAAGGCCAAGGCCAATTCTATATCCAGAAGTATGAGAATGTATATCCAGAAATGTGTTAGGTGCATATCCAGAAATTGCTTATTGGCTTTGGCATTGAACTTGATTTTGTCCTTGGCCTTGGCCTAGCTTGGCCTTGGCCTTGGCCTTGGCCTTGCCATGGACAAGTTGGCCTTGGACTTGTCATAGATTTGGCCGTGACCTTGGCCTTGGCCATGGCCAAGTCCAAGGCCAAGGCCAATTCTATATCCAGAAGTATGAGAATGTATATCCAGAAATGTGTTAGGTGCATATGTAGAAATTGCTTATTGGCTTTGGCATTGAACTTGATTTTGTCCTTGGCCTTGGCCTTGGCCTTGGACTTGGCCTTGGCCTTGCCATGGACAAGTTGGCCTTGGACTTGTCATGGCCTTGGCCTTGGCCTTGGCCATGGCCAAGTCCAAGGCCAAGGCCAATTCTATATCCAGAAGTATGAGAATGTATATCCAGAAATGTGTTAGGTGCATATCCAGAAATTGCTTATTGGCTTTGACATTGAACTTGATTTTGTCCTTAGCCTTGGCCTTGGCCTTGGCCTTGGCCTTGGCAAGGCCAAGGCCAAGTCCAAGGCCATGTCCTTTGCCAAGGCCAATTATATATCTAGAAGTATAAGAATGTATATCCAGAAACAATCAAAATTTATATCCAGAAATTATCAAATTAAACAGGAAATATAAAATTTAAGAAAGAAAACAAACTAAGTAAATTATTTTAAATACAATTACAAAAAAAAAAAAACCAACAATAACAACATCAACATCCCCTAATTCCCATCATTGACTTCTGTCATATGCTGCTCTAGTGCGATGTGCTGTAGCATGGATATTTCTCCATACGCAGAAATAGATCCAAAATGAATAGCATGTGCAAAGAGTTGGTCCCAAGACAAGGTTCTTGTTGGAAAGCTCCTAGGGGGCAGAATGGGCATTGCAATTTATTTTTCCCATTATAGAGGGGAAAACGCCCATTTTGGATTGATCGCTTGTGTATTGCAACTTTTTGCTCCATGGTTAACTCTCTGTTAACCCTAGGCGGAACATCCACATTATTATCTACATATTCAACCTCCTCAGGCTGAAATCCTACATCAGAATCAGAACTTTCGTTCTGCTGAGCTTGGTTGTTGTTGCTATTATTCATTTTGAGAAATTTGATTTATTTTTTGTTTTGATGGTAGGAGTGGTGGTGTATGGTATTTATATCGGCTGAGTACTTGAATTCAATGAATTAAATGAATTCAATGAATTCAATGAATTCAATGCACTTATCAACTGTACACATTTATTACTCTTTAAATTCAATAGTAAGTTTGAATGCTTTTTGACCATTAAAGACAATGAATTCAATGCACTTATCATTATTTATTATTGTTGAAGGAAGTATATCCAGAAACTATCAAAATGTATATCCAGAAACTATCAAAAAGTATATCCAGAAACTATCAATATGAATATCCAGAAACTATCAATTCTATATCCAGAAACTCTAAATTTGAATATTCAGAAACTATCATATTAAATACCCAGAAACTTTAATGGTTTGACAAGGCCAATTCCATATCCAGAAGTATGTGAATATATACACAAAATCTGGGGAGAAACGCGTTTCTCCGTCGCTCATGGAGAAACGGGGCTTGTTATGTCGCGCGACATACCTAGCCAATATCCAGAAGCTTTGAAAAGGATGTCCAGAAGCTTTGGAAAGGATATCCAGAAACCAAATATTTTTTCTGGATATCCTTTACAAAGCTTGGATATCCATTTCAAAGCTTCTGATATCCGCTTTGTAAAGGATATCCAAGAAAAATACTTGGTTTCTCGGATATCCTTTACAAAGCTTCGATATCCATTTCAAAGCTTCTGGATATCCAGAAGCTTTGTAAAGGATATCCAGAAACTGGCTACTTATGTCGCGCGACATAACAAGCCCCGTTTCTCCATACGCGACGGAGAAACGCGTTTCTCCCCAGACGCACTCGAATATATATCCAGAAATGTGTTAGGTGCATATCCAGAAACTATCATATTAAATACCCAGAAACTTTAATGGTTTGACAAGGCCAATTCCATATCAAGAAGTATGTGAATATATATCCAGAAATGTGTTAGGTGCATATCCAGAAATTGCTTATTGGCTTTTGCCTTGACCTTGATTTTGTCCTTGGCTTTGGCCTTGGCCTTGGACTTGGCCTTGCCATGGACAAGTTGGCCTTGGACTTGTCATGGATTTGGCCTTGGCCTTGGCATGTGCTATGGCCATGTCCTTTGCCAAGGCCAATTATAAGGTCGATCTATTATATCGAGTAGAAATAAATTAAATATGTAATTCCAGAAACTTACAAATGAATATCCAGAATCAATCAAAATGTATATCCAGAAACTATCAAAAAGTATATCCAGAAACTTACAAATGTATATCCAGAATCTTTCAATATGAATATCCAGAAACTATCAATTTTATATCCAGAAACTCTTAATTTGTATATCCAGAAACTATCAAAATGTATATCCAGAAACTACCATATTGAATACCCAGAAACTTTAATTGGCCTTGAACTTGATTTTGGACAAGTGTTCCAAGTTAGGTGTTCCAAGTTGAGTAATAAAAAAACAAAAACAGTCACGGATTCAATAGTTGTCCCAACTAGTACTGCTTCATTTTGTCCATAAGCAATAGTGCCAAATTTCAAACAAAAAGAGTCACGGATTCAATAGTTAACTACATTTCAAAAAAAAACAGTCATGGATTCAATAGTGCCAAATTTCAAACAAAAACAGTCACAGATTCAGTATAAATAAGTTAGATCTTCACTTCTTTTTTATTTCTAAATTTCATCTAAAAAGCAATCAATTTCTCGGTATGAGTACGAGTAAGTCAGTCAAGTCTGAGAAAAATGTTGAAGATTATGAAGAAGAAAGAGCTGCTAAAAAAATTTCAGGTTTCTTAGAAGATATTAAGGAGGGATAATATAGTTTGTGGAACAGTTCAGATAAACTTCACTGCCCATTCTGTGACAATAAGAACAGCAAGAAATCAACATGGATTTGGGATTCTCTTCCGTTACATGCCAAGGATCGTGGGGCAACTAAAGCTTATGGAGAGCATGATATGTTCCAAAGACTCGCACTCTATAAGTTTATGGAGAGCATGAATGAATAATTTGTTATGTGTTGTGTGGTTTGTTTGTTTGTAGTTTTTTTTTTTTAATGAATAATATCTATTGTATAATATAATTTTCTTTAGATCTGAAGTGCCAGTTAGTTTGGTTTGAAGTGCCAGTTTTAATTTTTGAATGTGCCAGTATTACTTATTTGAAGCACATTTAGATAACAATACATCACCTATATTACAAAATACATCAAACACAATAATATTAAAAACAGAATTTAGTATCATTAAACACTACCACTACCACCTGCTCCATCATCGCCTACGTTGTCATTCAATTTGTTTTTTGGATCATTTTCTTTCAAAATACATTCCAAATACATTTCCAAAGCCTTGTGGTGAATCCTAGCAGCTTTATCAATGTTGTGAGCATTGCCAAACTCATGAGCATGATTGACTATCCCCACATAATCCTTATCCCTACAATTGTGTCCATTGCATGGCTCCAATGGACAACGAAATGAGGGAGTTCCATTTGCAGAAGAAGGCTGCAAAACAACAAGATGACCATAGATGAATTTTTGGTAGCACACCATGTATATTTTCCAACTTTTGTCATCATTTGAATCACCCAAAGTTGGCTCCCCAGAATTTCCCTTGCCTTTGTTCATCACTAGAAAAATTATTAAAGGTAGAATTTTTCTTGAACTTGATGTATATGCTTGCCTTTGGACAGATTTATATAGGCTGAGTACTTGAAACCAGTCAAAAAAGTTGGTCAATGAATTCAATGCACTTACCAACTGTACACATTTATTACTCTTTGAATTCAATAGTAAGTTTGAATGCTTTTTTGATCATTAAAGTATATACAGAAACTATCAATTCTATATCTAGAAACTATCAATTCTATATCCAGAAACTATCAAAAAGTATATCCAGAAACTATTAAAAAATATATCCAGAAACTTACAAATGTATATCCAGAAACTATCAATATGAATATTCAGAAACAATCAATTTTATATCCAGAAACTCTTAATTTGAATATCCAGAAACTAACAAAATGTATATCCAGAAACAACCATATTGAATACCCAGAAACTTTAATTGGCCTTGAACTTGATTTTGACCTTGGCCTTGGCCATGGCTTTGGCCTTGTCATTGTCATGGCCAGAAACTATCAAAATGTATATCCAGAAACTATAAAAATGTATATCCAGAAACTTACAAAAATGTAATATATTTCTCCACTAAAGTACATTAATTACATCACTAAACCAGATTCCTAATTACATAATTACATTCATCTATGAATCTTGTACATTACTTTGTTCTTCTGTTCTTTTTGTTTTCTTCTCTTTTTCAAAAGTGTTTGCCTGAATCATTAACTTATGCTTATCTTTGTTCAATTGACTAAGCAAAAGTGTTGAAAGAATTTCAGCTCGTAGACGAATCTTTGTTTATCCTACAAAGTAAAAAAAAATTGTTAAAACATATATATACAAACTCATATAATATAAATATGAATAAAAAAAACTTTAATAGTACCTGACATAACTCAGGGCATGAGTACTTTGATCCTTGAAAATCATTCATTTCAGACATCACATAAACTCCACAATCATTGTTAACTTCATTTTTTTAAGAACCCAATCACATTCCATGTATTCAAATTTATATGATTGTTTGGCTTCAAAATCATTATAACATGGATGACCAATCTTTTTCAAAAAAGATTTCATAGGCACATACTGAAAAAATTTAAAGTATAAAATATTAGATAACCAATGAAAACAAAAATGAAAAATATAAAACTGCTTTCGTAAGTTTCAAATCATATACCAATGCTTTCGTAAGTTTCACAACATCAGCTGCTTTTGCTTCATTCATTGAAAGGTTGTCAAAATAGTGAATGGATTTTGAAGCCATGTTGTACACATATAGTGTAAAGTGCCCACTTGAACTGCTTCCCTTAAAGTATGGGATAAAAAATTGCAAAAAAATAAGTATATCCAGAAATATATTAAGTGACTATCCAGAAATTTCTTATTTGTCTTGGACATGGCTAAATCCTTGGCATTGGCCATGGCATAGGCCTTGGCCTTGGCCTAGGCCTTGATCATGGATATATCCAGAAATACCATAAAGTATATCCAGAAATACCATAAAGTATATCCAGAAATTACTTTGGCCATGGCATAGGCCTTGGCCTAGGCCTTGGTCATGGATATATCCAGAAATACCATAAAGTATATCCAGAAATACCATAAAGTATATCCAGAAATTACTTTGGCCATGGCATAGGCCTTGGCCTTGGCCTAGGCCTTGGTCAAGGATATATCCAGAAATATCATAAAGTATATCCAGAAATACCATAAAGTATATCCAGAAATTACTTTGGCCATGGCATAGGTCTTGGCCTTGGCCTTAGCCTAGGCCTTGGTCATGGATATATCCAGAAATACCATAAAGTATATCCAGAAATTTTCAATATGATATCCAAAAATGTATTGACAAATAAAAATACATACCAGATCTACTTCTTTCAGATCCATTAGATTCTCATCGACATTAACAACATCTTTCCAATACAAAAAAGTTTGAAGCATTTCTGCAGCACCAATACGAGCATTGCAAGAACGTTTCGCCCAAGTAGCCTGTTAATATAAATGATAACAATATCTTAAAGAAATTTCATGGATATATACCCTGCAATCGATATATACTTATAAGTTGTTGAAAAAAGTAAACTTACAGAATGGTCAACACCAAACATAAATCTCTTCATTACACCCTTTTTATGCTCCAGCTTGTTCAACAACATTGCCCAAGCATTCACAATTACACCTGTGATATCTGTATCTTCTCTCATACTCAAAATATCGTCTGCTTCCAGTCCAATGCGATCATTAAACTGAAAAAAAACACTGAAAAAAATAATATTAGAATTTGAATACCATAATAAATTTCAACTGTAATAATATTGAAATAAAAACGGGATATTACTTTTTTGACTCTGGAAGAATCAATTTTGAGAAGCAATAATCAACCACTTCCATCTTTAGCTTTAGCTTTGGCATACCAATCATTACTTCCTTATTCTTCACCATAAATTCAGATGAAAGAATAATCTCACCATTAACAGGTTCCAAATCCACTTCATCTAACATCTTATCAAACTTCTCACCATTAACACAATGTTGAGAAATTTTACCAACCAAATTATCAATATCACCCAAAATTTGTGAAGAAAGTTCTTCTTCGACGTCAACTTTCTTGATAACAGACATAGGCTCAATCATTTTTTGTTTAAACAGATGGGAATCAGTAACTTGATCCTCTGTATTAAGCCTAGCTATTTGATGCTCTGCAGATTGATCTTCAGTTGGTTGAGCAACATTGGTAACAACTTGATCCCAAAAATTCTCATGCAGATATCTGTCATTAAAATCCTGAAATTTGTCAACATTATCATCAGACGCTGTACGCTCAGATTTTTGAGTCTGTGATAAAATCCTAAATGTTGGCAATGGTCCAACCTTCCCTTTCTCCTTAAGCTCAACTTTTTAAGTTTTCAACTTATCAATAATATCATCAATATAATCAAAAACCTGACTTCCCCAAGGTTGACTATCACCATTCGAATCCTCCTCTTCAACAGATCCTTTCTTCACATCATCATTATTAACTTTTTCTGTCTCCTTCTCATTTTTTGAAATCCTTGCAATATGAGCATTGATAGCAACTTAAATATCATTGTGAAATATTTCCAGTGACTCTTTAACAGAATTCAAAACTTCTGAAACATTTTCACTTGCAGGATGATTTGTAGGATGACTTACATCGTCAACAAAAGGAGCAACTTCAATCAGCAATCCAATTTTTCCTTCATCTAAATCATCCTCATAGATCGTAATAGAATAAACATTATCCAAATAAATTACTCCACCCCAACCAATTTTAGCTTCATTACCAGCCCTGCCAGAAATCTTCTCTTGAGTCCAATGTTGAATAAAAGGGCGTGCAGTTGGTTCATGTTTACGCAAATATGGAAATCTATGAAAGTAAGCTATTAAAAGAATTGCCACACAACCACTACAACATCTCACTTTACTACCAGAAGAAGCCTTAAACTTCCTAACACCATTAGATATCTTATTCAATACAAACTGGCACCAATCAAACTTTTTAATTTGAGTAACATCTTCAACCAATGCCAACAAAGAACAGTCAACAGCCTTTGTTACTACTGGTGCAAGAAAGAAAGCGGCGACAAACAAGACATAGAGGCGTTTAAACTCATCACCTCCATTAGGTAGTTCTTTGATGCGTTCACCAAGCAGACGGGCTGGAATACCATCTTTAACTTTCCCAAAAGTATTTATGTATCGTGCGCTCAACTCTTTGTCAATGCCTATTGAACAATTTATCTTCTCTTTTTTTAAATTCCTAGGAAGACAAAGAATATCAAAAACATCATTTGTTGTTATATAATACTTGTTATGTTTGATTCTCTGAATAAAGCTTCCCGAATCAAATCTTTCCACAAGATATTCCAGAATTCCCCCTGTTGGCAATCTATTCAACTTAAGTTCTAATAGCCCACCAAAACCTATAGATTTAACATCTTCTTTCTGAGCAGGGGTTAAACCAAGATCAATAAGCCTTTCTGGGACACAACAATACATCCACTGTTGATTTATTCTTTGACTTCTTAACTTGACATTCACTTAATTGATTCTTCTTATGCTTCTTACTACCTTCACTTTTATTTAAATCTGCAGCTACTAAACATAAAAAAAAAAAAAATCAAGAGGATATCCAGAAATAATGAAATGAATATCCAAAATAATAAAGAAAGGATATCCAGACAATTAGAATTGGCCTTGGCCTAGGCCATGGGCTATGGCCATGTACTTGGCCAAGGCCAATTCTATATCCAGAAACTATAAAATGTATATCCAGAAACTACACAATTGAATATCCAGAAACATACAAATGAATATCCAGAAACTATCAAAATGCATATCCAGAAACTACACAAATGAATATTCAGAAACTTTCAAAATGAATATCCAGAAACTACACAAATGAATATCCAGAAACTTTCAAAATGATATCCAGAAAATATCCACAAATGAATATCTAGAAACATACAAATGAATATCCAGAAACAAGCAAATGAATATCCAGAAACAAACAATTGAATATTCAGAAACTTTTAAAATGATATCCAGAAAATATCCACAAACAATTAAAAGGGTTCTGGATATCAATTAAAAAGGTTCTGGATATAAATTAAAAAGCTTCTGAATATCAATTAAAAAGGTTCTGGATATCAATTAAAAAGGTTCTGGATATAAATTAAAAAACTTCTGAATATCCTTTCAAAAGGTTCTGGATTTCAAAATGTTCTGGATATCCGTTTCTCCATGGGCCAAGATCATGGCCAATACAAAATTTCTGGATATCCTTTCAAAAGGTTCTGGAAATCCTTTCAAAAGGTTCTGGATATCCAGAACATTGAATGTTGATATCCAGAATTTCAGAATTCACTCAATTGCTCATCAGAACTCTAAGAAACATCAGTGGGCAATTAAACATGACAAAAATTATGAATTAAAAGCCAAGAGACAATACTAAGTAGAATGGTAAATCGTTAAACATAAAACACAAAATCGATACACAGAAATTGAAAATTTCAAACTAAAACACATTGTTAAAGTCATATACAAATGAGTATATTTAATATATCCAGAAATTTATGAAAATTCGAACCAAAATAATAATAACATGTGAACTCACAATCGAATTTTCGCTTGCTCCTGATTTCATCAACTAGATTTCCCATAATTCCTTCGATTGCTACTGATTTCGCTTGCTACTGATTTCTGGATATAGTTTCTGGATATTCAACTGGAGTTCGCTTACTACTGATTTCGTTTTGGTATTAAAATTAGGGCAAAAGGGTTTTAATTAAGCCGGTTAAGAAACCGGTTCGTTAAATGTTCAATTAAACCCGTTAATAAACCGGTTAAGAAACACGTTTCTCCTTAGCGCTAAGGAGAAACGTTCTCCTTAGATTTTGGCATAATATAACTCTGAAATCAGCGGGAAGTAGAAATACCGTCCAAAAATGATATTTGTACTTCTTTTTTACGATATTGTTTATAACCTTTAAACAATAAACAATAAACAATAACTATAAGTTGATTTAATTATAATAATGTAATCTAATAATAATGTAAACTAAAACTTGAAATTGATACACCATCAGCAATATTGTTAATACTAAATTTTACATTTTTAATAGGATAATTAAATTAATCTAAAATAATTGCTCAAATTTCATTTAATCTAAAATAATTATTCAAATTTCATTCAAACTAAAATAATTGCTCAAATATTATTAAAATGATTATGAAGAAAAAATGGAAACATACGAGGATAGATATTATACATCCTAGGCCAAAAAAGCCCAAAATAACACCGACAGGCCCAATCATTTGATGAGCCCACTAATTTGGGCCGGAAAATGATTGTAAAACCTTGAAGAAATCATGTTTATATCCATCACGTTTAAAATGTTGACTTGGGATTATCTTTGTGTACAAATAAAATCCAAAACAAGCAATTGTAGGCCCAACCCAAAATACCCAATGCCCATTCCAAAGATGCCCACCTCTAACAATAGCTGGGCCCAAACACCGAGCCGGATTTATCCCGGCCCCAGCATAACCCTTCGTTGCCGTAACGGTCGTTGAAATAAACACGAGAAGGCCCAACACAAGCCCAATGATAACAAATATAATCGTGTGACCCAAATCCTTTACTTGACGATGATCGTAGGCCATCCAAACCGATGCAAAAAGGAAAAAGAACGAGCAAATAATCTCGAGCCAAAGAGCCTGGCTCATCTCCAGGCCCACTACAGTAAGCCCATTAGGGCCCGGTGCAATTACTGTTATGGTACAACCTCCGAGTGAAAAGTTTTCAGCGATTTTGTGGCTTACCACGGCTTTAAGTGCAAGTGCACCCAATACGGCACCAAGACATTGTGCCGTAATGTAGATGACGGCCCGTGACATGGATATAATTCCGACAAGGGCGGCGGAGAATGAGACCACCGGATTAATGTGTCCCCCCGATACTGGATGGGTAGCGAGGAGCAAAATCGCGACAATGATTGATACTAGAATGGATAATAGCAGGTTTGGCATTTTTGTGTCGGACTGGATTGATGAGATGACTATTGTGTCGATAGCGAAGACTAGTGCTGCTGTGCCAAGTAGCTCGGCAATTGATGCTCGCCAAACCTAATTGTAAAAATAAAAAAAAAATGGAATTTACTTTTTGGAATAATGTTCAAGAAAAAAACTACACAACAAGAATGTGCACTAACATTCAAGGAGACGAAATCACCCAAGCCCAACCTCTCCCCTAAAGTAAGGGGAGTGTGCTTCTTTGGGTCATCAACTTCCCATTCACCTAACCTGCAAAATATGAACATAAACAAAGGATAACAAAACATGTTAAAAGGAATAAATAGATGCAATATTTAAAAGATTGGCAAGGCCAAAATCGATAAGTGTTGCGTTATCATGACCACATACAATTTTTTATTTTATTTTTTATAAATGTGCAGTCGAGATTTAATGGCCCTACAATGTGCGTATTAGTCTTCATAGGCAGCTCCAAAAATCTCGGCCGCCTATTAATTTAGTAGAAAGATAGATGTGATTTGATTACATCAGAATCGAGACAGTTCAATAAATCTCGACCGCCTATTATTTTAATATAAAGATAGATGTAATTTGATTATATCATAATCAAATCGAGTGTTGTTACAGTAACAATCATCTGTAAAAAAGAAGTGTGGAAAGATTTGACAAAGTAGTAAAGGACACTTACATTGTTGGAGAAGAGGAGAGAGGTTGAACTCTATCACCATTTGCTGCTGCCATCTCTAAGTTGGGAAGGAAAATGTGCTATTACTATACTTAGTTTGGTATATTACTAGCTTTGGTAGGGCTGCTCTATTTATAGTCAAGAATAAAGGGTAATTACGTAATTTGATTAATTTATTTATACACATAAAGGGGTCATGCAAGCTTATAATTATTTAATAATCCATTCCAATTAAGTTTGATTATTATAATTCTGTCACACTTATCCTATCTCCCATGTCTTCCTCACTCTTTCGGCTATATTCCTTCAATTCCTAACCTCTTTGAACTTGTTTCTGTTTCTTAATTAACACATTTTTCTTAAACTAGTTCTTAACAAAAAAAAAGAAAAACATATGTTTCTCTTATACTTTTGGGTTCGAGGAAGCCTGTGTCATTAAATGGTACAACAATTTAATTATATTGAATTAAAAAAGAAATTTGAAACCGCTTACGGATGTACGGATGAAGATGAACGTTCGGGCCGGCCCGGCCCGGCCCGGCCCGTTTGAAAGAAGCCCGCGGATAACGGATATTGCCCAGCCCGTTTTCTCTCAGCCCGCGGGCCAAGCCCGGCCCGGCCCGCCCGTTTACACGAGGACCGGCCCGCCCCGTTTACCCGTCTGGCTGGGTTGGCGGGTTTAGGCGGGCTTTACCCATTTTTTTTTTCAAAATATAAATAGGGGAGGGGGGGGATTCGAACCTGGGCTGTTTGAGTCAGAATGAAACAACTTATCCACTCCACCACTGACCTCTCATGTGCTTAAAAACAGAATATTTAATATATATTTTTAAAAAAAAACTGAAATTTTCCATTTGAGCGGGCTTGGCGGTGACGGGCTGGACAGGCCCAATAAGCCCGCGGGCTTGGCCCGGCCCGAGGCCTATTTTCTAAATCCGGCCTGCCTTCTATATACGGGCTGGGCTTGGCGGTTTGGGTGACGGGCTTGGCGGGCGGCGGGCTAGCGGGCGGCGGACGGCGGGCTTGGCGGATGGCCCACGGATTCGGGCCCAAAGTGTTCATCTTCACTTACGGAGCTCTTGATCCCAAGGATTTTTTGATTCCGAGTTGAATCTAGAGCAAACGCTTATGAAAAGATCGCTTGGATTTATAAAAAGTCGATGCATGGATTTACGAAAAGGACGGCATGAGTCGGGCCGATCTCAAGGACAGGTCTAAAAAGAAGTCCGGTTTGGAGGGCGGGGATATACCGATCATGAGAAAGTTGTTAGAACATGGATTGCAAAATGTGTATACTTAATAAATATAAGTGACATGTAGACGTACATGTATAAATCATTAAAATAATGTTATTGAAAAGTATAGAATATTAATTAAATGTGTAGAATTCTCGAGGTGGAAATTACCTATTTATGATGGGCAGAATGGTAATTTCACACCGCTTAATTGAAAGGGTGTACACTACTACATTTCTGACCTAATGTAACGCATGTAACGCATCTAATGTAACGCCAAGAGCTAATGTAACGCATCTAATGCAACGCCAGAGCTAATGTAACGCACCTAATGCAACGCCAGAGCTAATGTAACGGCTAATGCAACGCCAGAGCTAATGTAACGCATCTAATGCAACGCCAGAGCTAATGTAACGCCTCTAATGCAACGCCAGAGCTAATGTAACGAGTCTAATGCAACGCCAAAATCCTAATGTAACGCCTAAATTACTAATGCAACGCCAAAATCCTAATGTAACGCCTAAATTACAAATGCAACGCCAAAATCCTATAACGTATACTCTATACCCTACACTATACCCTATAACCTATATCCTATATCCTATACCCTATACCCTATACCCTATACCATATACCTTATACCTTATACACTATACCCTATACAATATACCCTATACCCTATACCCTATGCCCTATACACTATACCCTATAACCTGTATCCTATATCTTATACCCTATACCCTATACACTATACCCTATACCCTATACACTATACCCTATACCCTATACCATATACCCTATACCCTATAGGATATAGGGTATACCCTATAAGGTAGAGAGTATAGGGTATACCCTATAGGGTATACCCTATACCCTATGGGTATACCCTATAGGGTATAGGGTATAGGGTATAAGGTATAGGGCATAGGTCATATGGTATAGGGTATACCCTATAGGGTTTAGGATATACCCTATAGGGTATAGGGTATAAGGTATAATATTATTTTATAGTTTAAATTATTATTATTATTAATTATTTTTAATATCAATTATTATTATTATTAATTATATAATAATAATTATTAATAATTATTATTATTAATAATTATTATTATATAATTAATTATTATTATTAATTATATAATAATAATAATTATTAATTATTAATTATATAATAATAATTATTAATAATAATTATTATTAATAATTATTATATAATTATTATTATCAATAATTATTATTAATAATTATTATTAATAATTATCATTATTATTATTAATAATTATTAATCATTATTAATAATTATTATTATTAATAATTATTATTAATAATTATTATTATTAATAATTATAATTAATAATTATTATTATTATTAATTATTATTAATAATTATTATTATTAATTATTATTATTAATTATTATTAATAATTATTATTATTAATTATTATTATTAATAATTATTATTATTATTAATTATTATTATTAATAATTATTAATAATAATAATTATTAATAATAGTTATTAATAATTATTATTATTAATATTTTGATAATATAAAAACATTTAGAAGAATTGTGGACCGTTGGATTGAAAGTGTGAATGGTTGGATTTGATTTAGCTCATGACATGTGGCATTGTTTTATTGGTTCTCATATAATCACCTGATCATGAGTTAAAACAAATCCAACCATTCACACATTCAATCCAACGGTCCACAATTAATCTAAACAAAACCAAATTATCTCTCCCTATTTCTCTCCTCACTCTCTACGTTCACTTTCTCTCTCAAAACGCAAAAGAGAGTCTCTCTCTAAATCCTCTTCTCCTGGCCACGGTCCCTCACCTAGCTCTTCCTCTTCCCAATCCTCTCCTCACCAATTCTCTCGCCACCGCCTTCATCACCGTTCTATCTCCTTCAATCAATCCCCAACAAAATCAATGCCAAAACCCAATCAACCTTCATCACCGTTTTCTCCTCTCTCTACCTAAACCGAAGTCCTCTTCTCCCGGCCACTGGCCATCGTTCTCTCTCTACGGCGACGGCGATTCTCCGCCTCTTTCTTCTCTCTCTCCCAACGCCGTCTTCTTCTCTCCCCTTCATCGTCTCCTGGCGAGGCTCAACCACTAGATCTACATGGATTCCGACGAATCCAAACTTATTCCATGGATTCCGACGAGCCCAAACATATTCCATGGGTTTCCTTTCGATTTGTTGTTGTATTTTGTGTTTTATTTCGATTTGTACAAATTTTTTTTGATTTGTGGATGGTTGTGGACGGTGGTGGACGGTGGTGGACGGTGGTGGATGATGGTGGTGGAGCAAAGTGTTACTTTTGAAAAATGCAAGAATTGTTTTGAATATAAAAAAAGTGAAGGGACTAATTTGAGAATAAAAAACATTAAGGGACTGATTTGAGAAAAAAAAAGATAAGGGATTGATTTGAGAATAAATATATATATTTTTTAAAATATATTTATATATAAATAAATAAATATATATATATATATATATATATATATATATATATATATATATATATATATATATATATTGAAAAAAGAAAATTAAAAAAATTAATAAAATTGTGAAATTATGTAATAAATTTTAGGGACTCATCTAATTTTTGGCGTTACATTAGGTATTCATCCACTTTTTAAATTGGCGTTGCATTAGATTCTTTTTGGCGTTGCATTAGGTTCTTTTTGGCGTTGCATTAGGTGTTCATATAGTTTTAAAATTGGCGTTGCATCAGGTAAATGGCGTTGCATCAGGTATTTACCTAATGCAACGCCAAAGCTCTGGCGTTACATTACCTTACTATGTCGTTGCATTAGACCTAATGCAACGCAAGAGAATGCAACGGCCATTTGGCGTTACATTAGGCCTAATGTAACGGATTTTGGGCCCTAATGCAACGAAAATTGGCGTTACATTAGGTCAGAAATGTAGTAGTGGTAGTCCCTTGATGAGGTGCCATTGTTTCCTATTTATAGAGGCCTACCATCAGCCTAGAAACGACTACATCATCCTTATTTACTCTCTCTATAATCTGAGTTCTAAGAAAGGCATTCATCATCAAGAAGATCTACAATTCCCTACGTGATTTTCTTCTTCTTCTCTTCCTTCCTTTGCAAGAATATCATCAAGTAACAAGATGGACTCAACAGGTATCACGCTTCCGCCTTCATCTTCTTTTCTTACTTAATCTAGATTTGAGTTCTTTCGGGCTATTGGAATAGGAATGTTCCAACAATTGGTATCAGAGCCTCTCAAGTTTTGGATTAAGTTTGAATTCATATTGCATATGTTTTGCTATACTTTCATTTTTTAATCCTGTTGAAATCATTATGTTATGATGTTATTAAAATGCTCTAATTCGTTGCTAGAGTGTTATTATTCATTACTTGATTAAATTATGAATATGGATTAAAGTTTACTCAAAAGGACATGATGGTTCATGCAAGATTATCCCATTGACACAACAGAGCGTTTTATGTCGCACAACCGTGTTGAATCTACTTGTGTATTCATGTCTTGGTTAAGCGTTAATTTTTGCTTGCCATTCATCTTTTGTGTAAAGAAAAATTTTCAGTAAAAAGGGCCTTGCTCGGCCAATTATGAAAAGGTGCCTTTTGGAAAAAGCTGTAAATAGTGACTGTACGGGCGTGCAAGTTATAACGCACGGCCGTGCAAACACTGTTCACGTATTTTCAAAATTTTCCAATTTGATTCGGCCGTGCACTAATGAACTGGTGCAACTCTAATTCATTCATAGAGTATTGTGTTAAATTATAATTATAAATTTGATTTTACTCAAAAGACTTTCAATACTTAATGTAAGATTATCCCATTTTGAACATAGCCACCATCATTGGATGCGTTGTGAGTTTGTTCAAATGCATAGCCACGCATTTAAAAATGTGTTGTGAGTATGCGGATCTACTTGCTTTGGTTGAATATTGATTCACCATTAAGTTAAGAATTGATAGTCAAAATCTGGAAAATTTGACATTCAGGGTCTGCTCGGCCGAGCACCTTCCTTGACTTGGCCGAGCACTCCATTTGTATCAGCACAACGTTTGAAATTTTTTTGAAAAGGCGCCATCCAACGGTCATGATGCTCGGCCGAGCACCACTAAGGACTCGGCCGAGCACCTCTAAGAACTCGGCCGAGCACCCCTAAGACTCGGTCGAGCATAAGGGATCAGAAAGGGATGTTCTCTGGAGGGTTTTGCTCGGCCGAGCACCTTCCTTGACTCGGCCGAGCATGAATCATTTTGGCCAAATTTTCAATATTTTGCTATTTTGGTCTATTTTCATTCATTATTTGAGTAAAGTATACATTAATTTGTGTCCTAAAGTGTGATTAATTATATGCTTAACAATTTCATTCATTTCTAAACAATATTGTCGCCAAAGTGATTTACGTTGTTTAGATACGAAATTGTAAAGTGATGAATGTTTATATTAATATGTGATAACATGCTTGTTTCCCAAAGGAGACCTTGTTGTTGACTAAATATTTACATTCATGGGGTGATAATTGAATAAAACGTTTGGTCATTTTAAATACTTTGAACCATCCCAAAGGAAGGCGGGTATTTAAAATGAGTTGTTTATATTCTTTATTGTCGGGTAACAAATACTTTAAATCTTAGGACATTTTTAATACTTGAACCGGCCCAAAGGAAGACAAGTATTTAAAATGTGTTGTTTAAAGTCATTTATTACCCTAAGATGAATCAAATTATGAGTCAATTCGCAATCCAAAGATTAGTTTTGATGTCATGCTGATTATCTTTTTGATCGGATTCATTGATATAGTTAATCACTTTATTCATTATGTAGTTTCTTATACATGTTTTGCATTCATTCTTCGTTCTTATTCCCAACAAATTTGATAAACGCTTCATCTATTACTACTGCCATGAATAATGTTCCAATGCTTAATGGGATTAACTTTAAAACTTGGAAAAATAATATAACGATGATCTTAGGATGTATGGACATCGATCACGCATTAGGGGAACCAAGTCCCGCTAAAGGAAATACTGTTATAGCACGGAAAAATGTTGAGCAATGGGAACGGTCCAACCGCGTGAGTCTAATGATCATGGAAAATTCAGTTTCAAAGACATTTTGGACAATGTCTCTGAGATCGAAAATGCTGAGTTTTTTCTTGAATTCTTGTGGAAACTTGTTTCCATTCGGTACAAGGGTGAGGAAAATCTTAGGGAGTACATTATTGAATTATTTCAATTTTTCGATCAAACTAAAGGCACTTAAGTTAGAGATTTCGGAAGATTTTCTCGTGCTCTTAGTTTTGATCTATCTTCCTCCTCAATTTGGTCCTTTTGAGGTGATCTATAAATGTCAAAAGTACAAGTTGAATATTAATGGATTACTTTCACATATGACATTAGAGGAAGATAGGATGAAATATCTTAAATTAAAAAGTACTCACTCAGCATTTACTTCTTCTCGTAGGATTAAGAGAAGAGGGAAGGAAATTGCGGTTGCAAGTAAGAAGCGTAAGGGATCATTTAATGATCATAAAGTCAAGAAATGCTTCTTTTGCAAGGACCTTACTCGCATGAAGAACGACTACCATAAGTATTGTGAATGGCGAATTCAGAATGGTATGTCATTTGGTCTTGTTTGTACTAAGGCAAATTTGGTTTCAATTCCTTAATATACATGGTGGTTGTATTTGGTACAACAACTCACATTAGTTCATGTATGCAGGGTTGCCTGAATTACCGAATCCCCAGTAAAGATGAGAAATACATCTATATGGAAGGTGGAAATCCGATTGAAGTTATAGGCTTAGGAACTTTTAGATTAATGATAAGTACTGGCTATTATTTTGTAATAAATAGTATATTCATTGTACTGTCCTTTAGATGGAATTTAAAATATATCACAGTTTTGGACAAGGAAGGTTACTCTTGTTCTTTTGGTAATAATAAATGTGATCTTTATTTTAAATTCCTAACTTATCGGTACTAGTACTTTGTCATATATCGATAATCTTAATTTACTTGACACAGTCAAGAAAATGAATGAGTCCCATAATAATGAAACCAAAACTAAAGGCACTAAGCAAAAGTTATCAAGTGAAAATTCTTGTATTCTATGGCATAGGCGTTTGGGTCATATCTCCAAAGGGAGAATTGATAAAGCTTATGTCAGAGGGAATTCTAAAAACAATTTGATACTCCGGATAAAACCTTTTGCATTTAGTGTTTTAAAGAAAAATTTACAAACATTAAAGAAAATAGGATCTTTGAGAGTATCAAACGTCTTGGAACTAATTCATATGGACCATTCACTAACCCTTCATGGAATGGTCAACAATATTCCATCACATTCATAGATGATTACTCTCATTATGGATACATTATTTTCTTCATGTAAAGTCTAAATCATTGGACGTATTGGGTGAATGACTTCCAGGTCCTTTATATTCGCTATCTTGAAGAGTGTGGGATTGTCCCTTACTACACCATGCCGGGCAAACCTAGCATAGTATAGTGGAGAGACATAATAGAATCCTTAAGGATATGGTAAGAAGTATGTTTTCTTGTACTTCTTTACCTCACTCATTATAGGCGACGCATTAAAAATCGCAACTTATATTTTCAATAGAGCACCTTCCATTAGGTTTAGCCCTATTTTAGGGTTTGCTAAGAGATCTAGGGGATATAAATTTTATGACCCGAAAACTAGAACATTTTTCGAGTCTTGCAATGCTAGGTTCTTTGAGAATGTTGAATTTGGTGGGAGAAATAGTAATGATTTTGAATTTGAAGAGTTAGAGGAACCACTCTATATTCCTTTAACTTTAGTTCCTGTTGGAAATCAAGTAATTGTACCTGAAATTCAACAAAGAACATACAATTCAAAATAATATAGAGATTCCCGTAAATAACGGACAACATGAAAATGTTGGACATAAGGAAATTCAACAACCTCAAAATAAGGATGAACCAGTGCCCTTAAGGAGATCTACTAGAGAAAGAAGAAGTGCTATTCCGGATATTTGTATCTTGCGGAGAATGAGGACACCTTAGGTTTAGTGGGAGATGATCTAATCACCTTCCATGAAGCCATTAATAGTCCTAATTCTCATAAGTGGATCAATGCCATTAATGAAGAGTTAAAATCAATAAAAGACAATGACGTTTGGAGTCTTATCCGATTGCCTGAAGGTGCAAAACCTATTGGTTGTAAATGGATATTTAAAACCAAAAGGGATTCGCAAGGCAATATGGAAAGATGTAAGGCACGTCTTGTTGCTAAGGGATTTACTCAAAAGGAAGGCATTGATTATAAAGAAACATTTTCTCCGGTATCTTCTAAACCCTCTTTTATGATCATTATGGCATTAGTGGCACATTATGATCTTGAGCTTCAACAAATGGATGTTAAGACGGCTTTTCTCAATGGAGACATTGAGGAAACCATCTATATAAGGAAATCAGAAATGGTGACCGATTCAGATCAAACTAATCAATTAGTTTGTAAACTTAAGAAATCCATTTATGGTCTCAAGCAAGCTTCTCGTCAATGGTATTCAAAATTTAGTCAAGTTATTCTTTCATTTGGTTTTTGAAACGAATCTTGATGAAGACATGTATACCATAAGTTCAGTGGGAGTAGATTTATAATTTTGGTCTTATATATGGATGATATTTTACTTGATAGTAATAATAAGGACCTTCTAAAGAAAAATAAGAAATTTCTCTCAAACAAATTTGAGATGAAAGGTGAGGCATCTTTTGTATTGGAAATTCAAATTCATCGTGATCATTCACAAGGTATTTTGGGATTATCACAAAAGAGCTATATAGAGAAGGTATTACAAAGGTTTAGCATGGAAAATTGTAAACCACATGACACCCCTGTCTCTAAAGGAGATAAATTCAGTTTAAAGTAATGTCCTAAAATTAATTTTGAATCCAAGTATATGGAAAATATCCCTTATGCACCTAAGCGGTAGGAAGCTTAATGTATGCGCAAGTCTGTACTCGTCCAGACCTTGCATTTATTATTGGGATGCTTGGTCAATACCAAAGCAATTCGGAAAGAAGAACATTAAGTCGCATCCAAAAGAATGATGAAGTACCTATAAAACATTAAACTACATGCTTATGTATACAAAATCGGATCATTTTGAGATTATTAGGTATTCCGATTCTGTTTTACTGGATGCAAAGATGTCAAAAGACATCATATGGTTATGTCTCTTGTTGAAGAGAAATAAGTATAAAATAAATAAATAGATATACAACTTATAGGATCAAACTCCATGTTATTGGATCCATTTTATAAAGCGTTATCTCTTTGATGTTTCACGTGCATACTGTTCATATGGGTGAAACGATTTTGATAATGCATAATATAGTGGGAGTTTGAGTTGTACTTTATTTTCTATTTGTTTTATTCATATTGATCTCATTTGGTTAATTAGGACTAGTTGATGGAATATATATATATATATATATATATATATATATATATATATATATATATATATATGTTTTAATATATTCATTAAGTTTTCCATGCTACACATCTATACTTAATCTATGTCATTTAGTTGAACATATATATGTGATTAATGTGGGTTTAGTTGCGAATCAATTACAACGACTGCCCCTTTAGTTCCTATACTTGTGAAACTAATGGACGAGATTGTTTTAGAATGACAATGAAGTGCACATATGGATTGTCATTTACATTATGAATATGATTTTATGAGGATTTGTTAAAGTATAAACACATGTTTGGGCAATCCAAGTGGGAGATTGTTAGAACATGGATTGCAAAATGTGTATACTTAATAAATATAAGTGACATGTAGACGTACATGTATAAATCATTAAAATAATGTTATTGAAAAGTATAGAATATTAATTAAATGTGTAGAATTCCCGAGGTGGAAATTACCTATTTATGATAGGCAGAATGGTAATTTCACACCGCTTAATTGAAAGGGTGTAGTCCCTTGATGAGGTGACATTGTTTCCTATATATAGAGGCCTACCATCAGCCTAGAAACGACTACATCATCCTTATTTACTCTCTCTATAATCTGAGTTCTAAGGAAGACATTCATCATCAAGAAGATCTACAATTTCCTACGTGATTTTCTTCTTCTTCTCTTCCTTCCTTTGCAAGAACATCATCAAGTAACAAGATGGACTCAACAGGTATCACGCTTCCGCCTTCATCTTCTTCTCTTACTTAATCTAGACTTGAGTGCTTTCGGGTTATTGGAATAGGAATGTTTCAACAAAAGTTTCAAGAAAGATAGTCATGTGAGCAGCTACTGCGACCCTTACTTCTTCTGTGGTTGTTTGTTACAGCAAGCAACAGCAGATGATTCAGCGATTGACATACACACACCCCCACTCTGGTTATCAACAGCCAAAAATTTTTGTTCATATTCAACACACCTAAGCAAAATTAATTTTAGATGTAAATATAAAATATTAAAGCAGTCAAATTTCGGTAGCCATAATTATACCGTTGTAGTAAAATTGATTAAACCTTGAATCTTTACAAAAAAATGTATGACAAAATTAATAATCCTCATTGAATTTTATTTTAATTTTATACTTGATGGACTTGAGTGATTGGGGTTGTTTTGTATTGTAGGTCCATAATATGACATAATTTATACTATTTGTTTTCTATGTTTCCGTCTCTATAATTATTTATTTTTATGTATTTAGTATAGGTTTGATGTAATTTGAGTGAAATATGTATTGCGAGAATTTAGTGAGAGTTATTATAATTCGAGATTATTTTAGTTGTTTTATTTCATATCCGGATGTAATACTCTCGGGGAGTCAAAGTCAAGATATTGAAGCTGAAGACTGTGTTACAGAAATCTGAAAAATTCAGGAATCAAACTGAAATTCTAGAAAATTGAGTGACCAAAGTGCAAAAGCTAGAAGTTGGATTGGAGCAAACAAGCACAACTAGTACCTCCTTGCACGAGTAGTTGGCATAATCAGCACGGGTGTAAAACTTCTCACGACTCGTGTGCCCAAGTGACGTGACCTTGACTCTGAAATCATTGACTTTGAAATTGTTTTCTTTACTTCCCTTTTTTTCTTTCCTCCGTGGTTTGGAAGCTTTTTATTTTCTTTTTCTTTTTCTTTTTCCGATTTAGTTTAGGTTTATTGGATGGAGGAGTATATATAATTCTTTTGACAATAATTTTAGGGTTCGACTTTTATTATTATTTTTCCCTAGAGAGTTCATAGCTTTTTATGGAGAACTAATTTATTTGCTTTGAATTCAATTTTTGGAACCGTCTTGAATTCAATTGAGGTTAATTTCTTTTCATCTATTTTGTCCTATTCATATTTTCTTTTGTTCTTAATTGATTGATTTGATTTCTAGGGTTTTTCAATTAGGCCAATTGTTGAATCTTGGATCTTAATTCATTGCTAGAATCCCCTAAGATTGTGTCAATTTAGGGTTTCATAAGTAGCAACTTTATGGTTTATGCATGTGTCATGGTAAATTTTGAAGAAGAAGAAAATAGACAAGTATTTAATTGAAATAGCATTAGAACGTGTTCTTGATCTTAATCTCTTAAATCAGAATCAAACGATATTGTGAATCTAGATTGTGTCAGTTAGGTTTAAGTATTGATTAGGGTTATTAGTGAGTGTGTCACTGCTATTAGCTACTATCAGAGAAAGAGATAGAGATTGAAATATATCTCGTGATCGAGTGAATAGGGTAAAAGTGAAAAGAGTTAACCGATGATATTTGAATGATAGACGGGAAAAATATTTGATCCAAAGTGCTTTCCTTTAATTGTTTACAACTTAGTTTTTTATTCCCGTCTTAGGAATTTAATTAAAATCAAACAGACCCCCAATCTTGTCAAGTGACAAATGTGCAAATAAATAACCGTTCTTCAGTGGATCGACCCTGAACTTGTCCTAGCTGCAGTTTTGTAGCCGAGTCGTGTCTTGGTAATTAATTTGTAGGCGTGCGACTTTAGCCTATCAAATTTTGGCGCCGTTGCCGGGGAACAGTGTTTATTTGTTTGCACTCTTATTTCTTTTCTTAATCTATTTATTTTTCTTTTTCTTGTTTCCTGTTTAATTGAGCTTTTCTATTATTGTCATTTTATGGTGTGGAACCTTTTATGGTCCATACCCGTTCTGCTAATCAACTTGCTAGTCCATTTGTTTCGGAAACTGAAAGATATTTCAGGTGCAGAAGAAACTTGCAGCAGGACGAGATGAATAATAATAATGGCAGGGGTGACAACGATCCGGAGGTTGTGAATAATGAGGGTAATGGAAGAGGCAACAATAATCCACCTCCCCCAATTCGGACGTTGAGGCAGAGGATTGCTCCGAACTGGAATGAGCAACCACAAGCAAGATGCTTTCTGATTTGCTGCTTTGGGGTCACTTTTGAGTTGAAGCCAGGGTTGTTGAACCAGTTGCCCCAATTTAATGGGATACCAGGGGAGAATCCTAATCAACACATAGCGCAGTTTGTGCAGATATGTATGTGCATGAAACCGGCTGCACTTCCTCTTGAGCAACTATTGTTGAGGGCATTTTCCTTTACTCTTAAAGATAACGCAAACGCGTGGTATTATCACTTGCCATCGAATAGCATTATATCTTGGCAGCAGTTGAAGGAGGTATTTCTTGATGAGTTTTTCCCTCCAGATCAGATCAATGTTATGAAGCGGGATATCAGTAACATGGAGCAGCGGTCCGATGAATCGTTATATGATTATCACAACCGGTTTTATAAGCTTTGCAGAAGTTGCCCGTATCATGGCTTTGATGATGAGCAGCTAATTGTATACTTCTATGGAGGATTGACTGTGCAGGATAAACGGTGGGTGGATTCTGCTTGTGGAGGTAGTATTCTGAATAAAACTACCAGGGATGCAGAGCAGTTGATAGAAGAATTAGCCAAAAGCACAAGGACTCATGGAAGGAGGTCTAGTATTAGACAAGTCAGTGCAGCGGAATCGGGTGATAAAACTAGCAAGTTGGAGGCTGAGATTGAGGATGTTAAAAGTTTATTGAAAACGTTGGTTCATGGTCAATAAGGTTTCGGGGGACATCAGTTAAATAATCAGCATGGGTACCAACAGGTCAGCCAGTGACGTGGCAATCGCCTTAATCGCACAGAGCACCCGTTGAACAGCAACAACCGCAAGGACAGTCTACAGAGGACATGGTACGATCATTAGCACAGAGCATGTCTACCATGAATGGGAATTTTCAACAGTTTCAGCAGAAGACCGATGCAAGCATTAGTAATTTGGAGAGGCAAATGGGTCAGATTGCAGAGGCAGTGGTAAGAATTGAGGCTAGAGAGGCAACAAAGACTGAGCAATCTCCAAAGCAGAATATAAGTGCAGTATATGTGAGGAGGAAGAAGAAAGTGGATGGGCAGATGGTGTCTATAGAGCCTGAACAGAGGGTTGAGAAGAGAATTGAGCCAGAGTTGGAGGTGGAGAAAAAGGTGGAAGAGAAAATCCCTGAAGAGAAGTATATTCCACCCGTATTTCCTGTTTATGAGCCAGTCCCACCTTTTCTGAAAGCATTGAAGAGAGACGCCTCAAAGGAGCCTGACAAGGCTATTTTCGATACTTTTAAGAGATTGGAGGTGAACATTCCATTTTTAGATCTCCTTCAGACATTTCTAAGGTATGCAATGTTTCTTAAGGAATTGTGCACTATGAAGAGAAATCAGAAGGAAAGGATTCAAAAAAAAGTGAAAGTGGTTGAGCATGTTAGTGCGGTTTATCAGAAAAAGATGCCCAAGAAGTGTAGTGATCCGGGCATGTTCGTGGTTCATGTTTCATTTGGGGGTGGTCATGTTCATAATGATATTCTCGATTTAGGAGCTTCAATCAATGTGATGCCAAATGCATTGTTTGAAGATCTTAAGTTGGGTAAATTGGAGGACACTAGGGTGGTAATTCATTTGGCAGACAAATCGAATGCATACCCTAAGGGGGTGGTTAGAGATGTGGAAATGAAGGTTGGTGATTTGGTATTTTCGGCGGATTTCTTTATTCTTGATATGGAGACTGATTCTGAGGCTCCCATTCTGTTAGGAAGACCATTTATGTCTACTTCTGACACCAAGCTTGATGTGAAGAATGGCTCGTTAACTATGGAGTTTGATGGAAAAGTGGTGAGTTTTAATATGTTTGGTGATAAGACTTTTCCCAAGAATATGCGCAAAGTTTGTGCCATGGATTTGAGTGAGCCAGTTATCAAGGATGGGGCCAAGGTAGATAATGTTGATGTTGAGTCTCCAAAAGTGAAGCCGGATAAGAAGAAGAAAGGAGAGCCACCAAGGGAGAAGAAGAAAGCCAAGGTAGTAAAGACGAAAAAGGGGAAGCTTAAATGGTCTCCAACGGGAAGGCATGTCATTGAACCAAATCATCTTTTAGAGGTAACTCGAAAAAATTTCTTTCATCCCCCTTATATTGATGAGGTCCATGATGGTGGGACCTCCATGTCCCCTATTTAGTTCTCTTGGTGCCCCTTCCCCATGTTTTATTGTTTCATTTTTATGATTTATAGCCATTGAGGGCAATGTCGAGTTTAAGTGTGGGGGAAAGGATGATTGTTGTAGTATTTGTAAATATTGTTTTTTGTTTTCAAAAAAAAAAAAGTTATAAAGAAAAGAGTGGCTAGGTGAAAACCGGAAAAGGCACCTAGGCAACAGGTGAGGAAGTGAAAAAAAATAAATAAATAAATAATGAGAGGCTAAGTAAAAATCCGAAATGGCACTTAGGCAAAAGGTGAGAATTGAGTACTTTCTATAGTTTATATCACCGGAGTTGGAGACATAAGGGAGGATTGGAGCGTCGGGTAGGATTATTTACTCTTGGAGTAGGAGGTTCGGTTAGAGGCGTTAGGTTAGAAAATCCTCGTTCATTTTTGGAGTTATAAGGGGTGTTGGTGCTTTTCACGAGGTAAATCGTTGTTTAAGGATCGCAACCTTAACAATGATTTCTTTTTATGAGGGTGTATGTGTAAGTGCTCCAATTTGAGCTTGTTAGAATTTTCGTTAGAAAATTAACGAAAGTTATAACATTTCTAACAATTCCTAACTATCCTAACCTTTCTAACAAAGTGAGGGTAAAATGGGCATTGTTATTTAAGGTTAAACCTAAAAAAGAATCTCAAAAAAGAAAAACAAAAGAAGAAAACCATAAATAGAAATGCTGGAAACATAAACTGGCTGCCTAATTTGAATTTCAAAAAGAAATATTCCTCTTGTCCAAAGCTGGAGCTGCATTTAATGAACAGTGCACGCTGAGGGTTCCTGTCCGCGCGGATGGGATTGCAATTTCCAGAGGGCTATAAATTGAGCCCTCCAGTCACAAAAATAAGAAGCCACAACACATTTTGCACCGAACCTCTGGCGAAATATAGAGAGAAAACAGTGAGAATTCACTTGAATTGTCACCATTTTCTCTCCAATCTTTCCCAATTCATACTCATCCACTCACTCTCATATTAAAGCCCCAAACACTCATACACTCAAGCCAAACACTCAAGAACACAAGGAAGATTGGTAAACCCTCCTTCTCCTAACCCTAAATCTCATCCATGCATGCATCTTCAAACTACAAAATGTAGTTCCTTCATCTTCTTGCTTTAGATCTAAGAAGATCACCATGGAAGACCATCTCCATGGATGATCTTCTACAAAGATCAACATTATCTTCAAGTTCTCTTACTTTCTTGCAAAGAAAACTCATTTTCAAAACCCTTAAAACCATTTTCAAGCATAAAATCTCATTTTTAAATGATAAAAATCCCCTTCCCAAGCAAATGAAATGCTTAGTCCTAATGTACCCCAAGGATGGTTTGGTATAGTTGATTCACCACTAAAATGTCTAGTGATCACTAACCAAAACCTAGGGAAATGGGGACAAGCATGGATGCAAAACCCCCTTTAAAATCATATTCTCCTTCTTGGGAAGTTGCTGTCCAGTAGCAATTTTCCCAGACCTCAGTCCATTGTCTTAATTTTTGGACACAGATGAACTTGGAATTTGGTGTTGACTACAAAACACTTTTTGTAGCCAACATCCAGAGATTTCCAGACATATTTTTACTTTATTTTTTGGGTGAGTAAAACTCCTCTTTTTAAATTTTCTTTCAGAGGCTAGTTCATCAGCTTCTGGGAATCCAGATCTCATATCTGAGGTTTCCAGAAGGTTTTGACCCCTCAAATCTTTTCCAAAATGGAAAATTCCTTCGCACAAATCTTATTTAAGGTGTCTAGAACAACTTTCATTCTCTGAGTTTATCAAGATTATGAAGTTTTAAGACCCTTGAATCCATCTCAAAATCAAAGGTCCACTGCCTTTTTCATTCTGGCAGAAATGGCTCTCAACTTCAAAAGGTCTTTTGAGTACCAAATCTCAATCCAAAAATCCCCCAAAAAATCATGGGATCAGTTTAAAGTCTTGAAAAGATATCCCTATTTTTACTTTTCTGAGTTTCAAAGTATTTTGGCCAAAACACATACACACACACACACACAAATGATTTTCAGCTTGGAAGACTCGTTTTACGAGGCATTCCGGGTGCACACTAACGTCCTTCCCGGCGTGTAACATGACCTCCGAACCTAAATCTCTGATCTCGGGCTTTTTTCAAAGTTTTGGCCCTCAAAATTAAAATGGCGTGGCGACTCCGTTTCGTTGATTTTTTCAAACAAAAATGGGAAAATTTTCGGATTCACATTCATCACAGTGGCGACTCTGCTGGGGACTAAGCTTTTTTAAAAAAAAAAAAAATGGTATTTGGTATATTGGTGGAAACCACTAAATTTCCCGTTATCGCCTCCTAACACGAGTCGGGGATAAATTGTGGTCTAACAATCCCACGTACCGGTATCACCGTTTTCAAAAAAAAAAAAAGCTTTTGAGGGTCAAGCTTCCGTCCCGGCTTTGAAAATCATTTTTGTGTGTGTGTTGATTTTTGCACAGTTTTCATGTTGTTTTGGCCGCCTCGGAGAAAGTCAAAATTTTATTTGTCGG
This sequence comes from Adenophora triphylla var. japonica, assembly GCA_022495995.1. Classification (NCBI taxonomy): domain Eukaryota; kingdom Viridiplantae; phylum Streptophyta; class Magnoliopsida; order Asterales; family Campanulaceae; genus Adenophora; species Adenophora triphylla. Next base: position 105,586 of record JAFEMH010005401.1, read on the forward strand.
AATAATGTCCCTAGCTGTCGGAATTTTCGTGCTTACGTGCTTATGTGCTCATTAAATTTCAAAAAAAAAAAATTTCAAAAAAAAAAGGATTTTCAAAAAAAAAATTTCAAAAAAAAAATCATGCATCATATTTTTAAGACACATAAAAAAATCTCTATTTTACTCAGAAAAAGAATATAGACTGCTTGCACACTACGCGCACGTGACCGTACACTGCACACTACGTCCCTAACCCGGGGAAATCCTTGTCGCGGTCCGTTTGGTCTTATTACGCCTCTCGGATGAGCACAGGACTACCCAAACATCCCATGGAGCCTCGTGTCGACCATGCACTTGTCCGTGACACACTTTGTCCGAGACCCGGTTGGTTTTTAGTCTGGTCTGTGTCATGCCCTGTCCGTGTATAGACCTTTCCTTTCAAGCCTTTGTCGGCATACCGACTCAATATCTTTCGGGGACCCTTATCAGTCGAAGTTACGCCGGTTTTCCGCCGCAGCTTTGACCAAGATATCGACCTGCGCCTCACTTCGGGCCCTCCGACTCCGGCACAAATTATACACTCGACTCCCAGGCATTGACACGAGTCATCAAGGATTAATGACTATTCCATGACTAATTGCGGCTTAACTGACGACAAGTCAAGATCAATCGTGGACGCTTATCGGTCAAATCATGCCGACTTTTCGTCGAGCCCTCGGACATGATCTTGACTTTCGACGTCAGCTTTGTCCGTAATTTACATCGAATACTCGTTAAGACTCGATTACCCGCCAGACTTTTAGGATCGTTTTTCTTTCGGTCGGTGGGCCGCTTGCCCTATAGGACCCTCGCCCGGGGCTGTCCACCCTGGGAGGTCGAAATACAGGTGGAATACGAGGAGCTTATAGACGTAGTGACGGGGCCCACTGATCCAGGAATCAGAGTAGCTTGCGAAAAAGAAGAGCAATCTTTTCCAACCGATTAGGTTAATAAAGCATGTTTTAAGTAAACGTGAACAAATAACTGCATGTTGCATGAGCCTAATTCCCAAACACCTACCTTCCTTCCATTCCCAGACATTTGAACCTTCGTGTCCTTTCCCCCGCAGCTCCTCACAAAGCTTGGTTTCGGGCACCGGGTCACCGTTTGATCAGTTGGGAAGAGTCAAACGCATCGTCAGCCTCACCATTTGTTCCGACTCCGGGTTTCGTAATGTCTCCGCATCGCCCGGTAATGATGGGGATAACATCACTCCGCCTCCCGGACCCCTCGGACAGAGCAACAAAGTGGAATCGGTTAGCGTAACGTATGAGGTTACGACAGGAAGCACGGCTAAACGGCCTTATGGAGGCTATTAAGAGTCACGGTCGGCCGCCGGCCTCAATCCGTATGGCACCTTCACCGTGGAAGAAGACGGGGATGCCAACTCCCACTCTCGGTCGCCCGACTACACCGGGATGCCGCCACCCACCTCCTATGGTGCCACTACGTAACCCATGCTCCTCGATTTTCGGGCCACCGGCTCCCAACCACGACCACCGGATCCATGCGGCTGATGGCACAAATGCTCGGTGGGGCAAAATCAGTACGGAATGTCTTCTCATGGTTGGGGCTATCTCGGAATGCCACGGCTAATCGGGATCCCGCCTCGCCGGAACCGATCAATCCGGACCCTCACAAAGAACAACCACACCGGCTTTGGAATGCCGCCACAACTTGGTTCCAGGCCACAGCCAGAGCCCCTCCTCGTAAATCAGCATTTTAGTTCAATTTGCTCCTCACACAAATCCATTCCTCACTCGAGACTTCTACGGGTTACCAAGCCTCCATCCCGGTGTCATCCGAATCACCGGGACCGCAGTACCCCCGGGTTACACACCTTCACCACAGCGGCCATGCAATTCAACAATTCGGGACGGCGACACTCAAGCCTACTTACGGGCCCCACTCCGGAAATCCAAGTTATCCGGCTCATCGGGCTGCCTCCACCTGCTTTGCCAGTTGAAAATCAACAAGAAGCCGCAAGGTTCTACCCTTTTGCTCGAGCTCCTACTCATGCTCCCAGGGTAACTCGGCCCGGGACAGTTTTCACCTACGTCCCGGATCGGCTGTTCCCTCCACCGATCCGCCTCCGGTGGTAGCTCCTCTCTCTAGCTCGGCCACTAGCTTGAATGCCACGGTTCCGCCACAAGACCCTCATCCGGCCTGGTTCATGGAACAACACAAGGAAATGAAAGCGCGGTCGCCGAACCGAGCGCCAAGAAGCTACGCCTTCCGGCCTCTGAGACCCCGACTCCATTGTTCCTCCGCCCCACAAATTCGTGATGCCTAATCTGGATCTCTTTGATGGGACCGCATGCCCGAAAACCCATTTGGACACATATACCTTGGCGATGAAAGCCAAAGGATGTACCAATCGCAGTAGGCGGCCGACTATTTCGCTATCCTTGAAGTCCAAGGCCCTAAAATGGTTCTTCCGTTTGAAACACGAAGCCAGGGCTACATGGGACCAGATTACCAATGCCTTCACGAGAAAAATATAAGGCCAACTTGGAATGGGAAACAAATAGGGTTGACCTACAAACAACAAGCAGCGTCCCGATGAGAATGTCGGGGACTTCTACAAGCGGTGGAATCGAAACTCGGTGAAATGGCCATCCCTCCTTCCGAAGAGGAACAACTGGACATCTTCCGGTCATGCTTGAAACCACATCCGAGAGCCTCCCTCGGTCATTTCCCGTACTCAGACTTACGGGCCATGGTTAACTCTGCAGCTAAGTTTGAAAAGGCCTACAATCGCAATGCCAGGTCTTGCACTCCGCCTACGTATATCAGGCTCCTCCCGCAAACACCGCCCCTGCTCCTGCTAAAGGCAAAGAGATGATTAACCATGCGGGACAGAATGTAATAACACGACTCCTTTTGCTCCCAGAAACCGGTAGAGCCTGCATCAGCGGGTCATTAATCTCGAAAACTTTGGAATGCCCCCCGAATGACATCTTTAGGGGACTCGGTGAAAGAAGGCTTGTTGCGGCCTTTGGAGAATTTCTAACCCGTAAATCCGAATGCTCCCGTGGATACTACAAAGTATTGTGCTTTTCATCAAGCTCACGGACATCGGACCGACAATGGCCTTTACTCCGAAAAAGGCCATTCAGGCTAATAGAGCAAGGAAAGTTGGAAGGCCCCGAAGGGCCTAACACAAATCAAAAATCCTCTCGCCAAGGAACCATAATCGGTGAATATGATTGAATGCGTAGAACCTTCACATGCCCAGAAGATGCGATGAAAGTCCCCAAATACCCGTGGCCAACCTCGTCGAGGATCCCGAATTCGGATTCCCCCTCGGCCTTGAGGATGTCGAACGAATCAACCCATCTTGGTCTCATGTCGAGAGACTCCTTGCAAGAATACGAGGCCCGCTATTTCTCGGATAAAGGGAAAACCGATACCGAAGAACCGGGCCGCATTCCGCTCGTAACATGAAAGAACCATTTACACAAGATGGTTAGAACAATCGAGAAGAATCGAACAAGAAAGCTTCCGGCGGGCGCACTGTCTTGGGGCTTATCGGCAAAGAGGCCGAAGAGCATGCGGAGCTAGTACACTTCTGCAAATTGGCTTTGGGAGAGCCCGAATATGATCCCGAGAACAGTGAAGAATCGAAAGAGGAGGATTCCTTCTATATCCTACCTGGTGTCAAATACGTGCCACCCTCTCACTCTTCCCCCGCAATTTACGGGAGGAGAAGCCGAGTCACAATTACCACTTCCGGAATGGGAACATATGACAATTTTGCGGCCGCACGCACCCATATTCCCCTAACGGGTTTGACCGGGCGTTCCCTCTCCGCCGAAATCCCTAGAGTATGGGAAGATGATTCCGACGACAAAGCAATGATGACGATGATGACGAGAGCGAAGAGTCAGCGAGACCCCGTATCCGGAAACAATGCGGAACAATCATGCCGGAAATGAGCCCATGGGAGCTAGGCACAATGGTTGGTTGCCAAAGCAAGCAACGACGAAGGACCGCCAGAAATGCGGATCGAGATACCAATAGAGACAGACCCTACGAGGTGTCGCTTGTAAGATGCATTTGTGGCCAATGCCCTGGATACTCCAGAGGATGAGGGACAAAGAAAGCCCGCGCCCGCATCCGTACATATCCGAAATCCTAGAACACAACGTTCCTTATAAGAACCTCGACCGGTGAATGGAAAGGGTTTATTGAAGCACTCAGTCGAAAATGGAGGGTTTCAACCACCGTAAGATGAAGAGTTCGTAAACGTTATTGGATCTTTTTCTTCTTTCCCAAGAACGGATGGCATAACAACCGTAAGGGTCACAAAGCCGCTCGAGCGCAGCGAGTGCCTGCAATCACTAAAAAGGGTTATCGATCTGAACGTCTCCCCAGTGGCCTTCATACCTATGAATCCACATGACGCCTTTCTAATTGCTCCAGTGCCCGACAATGGACCCCGAGTGCTCCTTATTTGGACGCAGATCTATAGAGCTGCTACCTCAAACTCCGAAGGGGAACGTTGCCTATCCTTCACCTGCGGCTGCCCTACTTGCAAGATTGAAAGAAAAAGGATATACGATGAGATGGAGGCTGATAGCCATAACTCTGTGGGCCATCCAAGGGATGAAATCGAAAAGCCACCGAGTCCCGACAATAGCGACTCTTGTTGCATGATAACTATGAGCAAGGCCGGCCATGAGAGTGAATCGGAGGACGCCCTAGCTCTGTGGGCCATCCAAGGGGCAACAACACAACCCCAGACCCAAAAGCCTGTGACTTGGGAAGCAGTTATAAGGGCCGCCCAGGAAGGAGCCAGTACAGCTCAGCCCCTCACTGTCACTAGACTCCGTCGAACCAGTGGCCAATAGCCAAAAGGGCTCCCCCGTTGACCTTAGCGGCATTGAAGAAATCCCGGTCAAGAGACGACGGATGAGGAAGTTAATCTGTTGACCCGATGCGGGCGAGATTTTCCAAGGAAATCCCAAAGGCGGATAAGAAGGCCACGGATCAAGCACCGAAAGAAGACCGCCGCCCCTATGCTAAGACAAGCGAAACTCCTGCACCCGAGAAAGAGGATCCCATGCTCACCCGGTTGAAGCAAACACAGCCAACATTTCCCTCTGGTCTCTACTCACTTCGTCCTATCCCCATAAGCCGAAGCCGGAAGAAAGCCTGGCTCGCACTCTCGTGCCTATTGATGCTACTCCCGATGATGTGGTACTGATTGGAAACATCCACTACGGGAACATAATCACTTTCACGAGATCTCGACCTCCCTCAATTTGGGGCTGATCATAATGAGCCTCTCTTCATCACAGTCCAATTGGATGAACGACGCCTCCCTCGGGTCCTGGTTGATAATGGGTCCGGAATGAACATTCTTCCGGCAAAGATCATGAGCTTGCTTGATATCAAGACTACAGACTTGAAGCCTTCTTCTCTCACAGTCAAAGCTTACGACTCAACATCCCGAGCAGTCCTCAGAGTTGCTACCTTGGACCTCTGGTTCGGACAGAAATTGATACTGTGGAATTCCGGGTTATCGACATCCCGATTACTTTCAATGCCCTGTGGAAGACCTTAGCTCCATCAAGTCAAAGGGGTCGCCTCAAGCCTCCACCAGTGTGTGAAATTCGTCTCGAATGGGGATCTGACGACCATTTACGGAGATTTAGTCACTTTGGAGGGCACAGATACGGGCGGAATACCTATTCTGGAAATCAAACATGACGAGGAAGGTCACATGCTAACGGGCTTCACGGTCGAGCCTCCCAAGGCCCAAGTGTGCAACATAGATCTGACGGTCACTCGGGATAAAATCCCACCGGTCTTGAAAATGATGAGAAAAATGAGCTATCTACTGGCCTCGGTGCAGGAAAGCACCAACAAGGAACTCACAAACTCATCGAGGTGAAAGGACAGAATACTCGCCACGGCACGGGATATGAGGCCTCCTCGGTGGACCGCAAAAGGAAAAAGATTTGAATCTCGCCACGGGAAAGGTCCCGGTCGACAACCCTAAATCTCTCTCTTTCGGTCCTAATTTGACCGACTACTTTGTAAAGGGTCCCACACAACCAGAAACATCACAGAGCCCACCCCTACGGCGGGGTGGCTAAAGCTACATGATAGCCTCAACAAGTTCGGAGGAACCAAGGCTAACCCCGTCCGTAGAATGTTCCTGGACCTACCCAAGATACCTGGGCTACCACTACCATGAAGGGTGAGTATACCTTCGAGGCGTGCTCGACCCTGGTGGAACAAGTTCCGAGAAGCTCACAACCACTATTCCTACGCTCAGAAGATCCGAAACTCCGAATTTAACCGACAGCTGCCAAAAGCTAAGGCCACGGAATTTCCCTCGAGATGATTGGGATGGTGCGGTTATGCAGCAATTGTTCGAAGAAGAGATACAGGTGCTGGACACGATTGATCTCGGCTCGGTCCAAGAGATGATAGCGGCAATTGAGAAAGGAAAACAAAAACAAGACAGCTTCCCGAGTCATGAGGCCACCAATAGCAAAGCCGCTAAAAATTGGGAAAACCTCTCAGCCCGTCCGCGACCAAGGAGAAATGATCACCAAGCTTGGATTGGTCCCCGTCCCTTTTTGTCAATCTAGGACAAGTCCTCCCGATCTCTCTTTGTTAAGATCGAGTCTCTAGGGTCGTCCGACGGCCTTACGCCCGAAGACTACGAGTCCGTAGCAAGCCTTTGTATTCCTTTTCGTTTTCAATGAAATGACGAACCTTTCTGGGTATCCCTCGATTGCCACTTTAACTAATGATGAATTAATTAATAAAAATTTTTTTTAATAATAATTCATTAGATAAAGAAGCAGACACATTAAACAAAAAAAAATCAAACAACAAAAAAAAAATCTTTAAGCAGGTTGTCCGGAAAGAGGAAAATCGAGCCCAAGCTGCCGAAGAGATTTTGACGAGTGTGAATTTGGGAACTGCGGAAGAGCCTAAAGAGACGCAGATTGGTGATTTCTTCGAAGGAATCGGAAAGGATGCTCTGCAAAGTCCTACAAAATCCTCAACTCAAGGAAAGTTGCCCTCTTCATCAGACACGGGTTGCCAGCCGAAATCATTTCAGATAATGGATCCCACTTCGAAGGGGAATGTGACAGGTTGCTGGCGGAATTCCGAATAACCCGTCACAAGTCATCTCCCTACAGGCCCCAAACCAACGGAGCCGTCGAGGCAGCAAACAAGACTCTGGAAAATATCATCCGGAAAATGGCTGTCCAAGGCAGAGATTGGCCCGAAGTTACACTGGCACTCTGGGGCTACGTAACATCGCCGAACGGCAAGGCGGGAAACACCGTTTGCCCTCACATACGGAATGGAAGCCGTACTCCCAATCGAGCTGGAAATACCCTCGCTCCGTATACTGTTGGAAAGCCAGATCAACGAGGTCGAATGGCTCCAGAGTCGCCATGACGAATTGGCCCTACTAGATGAACGCCGACTGAAGGCCATGGAACACATCCGGGCCTACCAGGGAAGAATGGCCAGAGCCTTCGACAAGAAAGTAAAGCATCGGGAAATCCGAGAAGGGGATCTCGTTTTAAAAGAAAAGCCCCCAGTCCGTATCAACCCCCTCGGAAAATGGGAGCCTGTCTGGGTCGGGCCATATGTCGTCCAGAAGATCTTCTCCGGAGGAGCCATGCATCTTGCAGACCTCGACGGGAATCCCTTTGTACACCCAGTGAATGGTGACAAGCTGCGCAGATACTACGCGTAAAAAAAAAAACAAAAACAAAAAAAAAACAAGAAAAAAAGGAAAAGTGCTAAAAGAGTAATACCCAACTAGGTTAGAAACCCGAAAAGGGCGGCCTAGGTAAAAAACAGGGCTGCACTAAAAAAAAAAACAAAAAAACAACAAACAAAAAAAGAGTTCACCGGGTTGAACTACGAAGACCTCGAGCTCCTCAAAATGAGGGAACGTAGGCGGCGGAAACGGTTCGGTCTAAAGCACAAATAAAAGCCATACTTTGGCATCAGTACAATTGATCAGACCATGAAAGCGTCTCAAAAAACTCTAAAGCAATTCAAATATTCATTACAAGTTAAAAGCTCTTTGATGAGTCTAAGCCCGATTCATTCCTACAACTGGCAACCTCGCTAAAAGAAAACTAAGATACATAATCAAATTAATGTGTCTCGCCATGACAAGAAAGGGATACTGAAACCTCGTAGTCACTCCAAGCCACTCGCATCTTGGCCTCTCCCCTCTTCTTCCCCTTCGAGTCTTCTTTTTCGAACCCGGAAAAATGTCGGTCTCCTCCTACCAAGCTCGGTATAGGAACAGGATCTATCAACCCAGCCTCCGTCGAGCCTTAGTAGCCCTAGCGTCATCCCTCATCTCCCGTAACCTAGCCGGTAGCATAGGAGCCCTCCTCTCCTGTCTCTTGGACGTAAGCCTCATAATCGGTCACACGGCGTCTCCGCTCCTGTCATGAGGGTTGGCCCTCGCCTCGGCCCTCCTCCTCTCGTAAAGCAGTCACTGGTCCTCCGCACCCACAATGGCCTCACGCCATCTCAAAATAGCCACCTGAGTCTCTCCTGCATGCCTCTCATACCAATCCAGTACCAAGTGGTCGTGAACACCGGTCTCTGACGCTCGAGAATGACCCGAGGAGGAAAGGCATCATACCTCCATGCTCGGGAAAGAAATGGAAACACCGAGGGATCATCCATAGAAACAGGAGCCACCACCCCGGTGGCTATATCATCAAAATCCCCCAAAGGAACCCGCTCCAGGCCAAACCGTCTCGTAGCTAAAGCCGGAATATAGAAGCTAGACCGAGAAAGCCCCGGAAGCATGACCACGGAGACCCATCCTGAAGCACTCGCGAGTCTCCACCCGCCAATGAGGCACCGAGCCATCCGATATCTTCGCCCGGCGCCCGCCATCCAACGCTCCCACGAGCCCCGATCATCAAAATCTACATCAACACCTCTCCCGGCAAAAGTCCAAGGCTCGATCATATCAGAGGTTTCCCGAAGAACCCCCAAACGCTCCATCGCCCACAGTGGTCAAGAGGAACGGGCCGCCCGTGCATATACCGCCTTCCGTAGCTAATCTGCCGAGAGCATGAAAAGTCTCTCCCAAAATCAAAGGAACGACATCTCTGCCTGTGCGACAGTGAACGACAACATCCAAAGAAAGACCGATGGCGTATCCCAAAGGAATAGACCATGAACAGTGGTGCCAAACATACAAAGTGCAAAGGCATCCCAATAGGCATCATCCACCAAGCCTAGGCCCCTAAATCTGTCGGGAAGACCGGAAATATCGAAATGATCGGGACCACGGATCATACCTTGCGCTTCCTCCGGGGAAAGATGAAGGAGGACGCACAATCTGTCAACAAAAGAAGCCCCTCCGGGCAAAGGAATCGCTATCTCTTCCACCTCCGGACCTCCAAGCAAGGCCCGAAATTCTTCTACAGTCGGAACAATCTCGTTGAAGGAAAGGCAAAAGACATGCCTTCTAGTGTCCCAAAATGATGAAGAAGCTCTCAAGAGGTCGTAGTCCGGAACCAATTCCTTGAGAGACCATAAGCACCTCACCTTGTACCTTTCTTCAAAGAAGGACCTCCTCCCATGCATAATCTCCCGGGACCAATCCTTGAACTTGTTGAAGAATGACATTTGGGATTCTTGGGACAATTTTGATGGAGCTTTTCTAAAGTTTTCCATGGTTTTCCTCTCTTTCTCCCCGAAAATGGCTGTTTGGACCGGAGGTTGAAGAGGATATTTGAATTTGAAATAAAGTGAGACCAGATCTGTAGCAAAATTAAAGGACAATGTCAGATGCAGTCCCCACCCGCGCGGATAGGTTTGTTTTCCATCGAAAATCTCGCAATGTACCCAAGCCGCTACACCAAAAGAGGAATATTCCGTCCCGTTGCTCGAAACCTCGTGCAAAAACCTTCCCAAACCACCCATATACCAAACACCCTTGCAAAAAAAAAAAAAAAAAAAAAAACCAAGGCTCATGCAACACTGCATTCATACTGCATTGCATTCATAAAATAAAATCCTAAATTATTACATTCCAAAAAAAAAAGAGAGTGTGCATAAAAAAAAAAACAAACAAACATAAATAAAATCCTAAATTATTACATCAAAAAAAAAAAAAAATGTGCATAAGCTGTACAAATCTAAATCTCAATCTCAAATCTCAAAAAAAAAAATCAATCGGAGTCTCAAGCGCCCGATGTCTCCCCCGGCCCCTCTTGCGACTCGGGCCCGCTCCTCAGAGCCCCGAAAATCTCGGGCTCGTAATCGTCCTCGTCTCCGTAAAGAGGCTCGTCAGACCAACCGGTACGCTCCGATAGGGCAAGCCGAGATCTCGCGAAAAATCGTATCCGAAGGTGAAGGCGTCGACTCCCGCACGTACGAAGACGACCCGCCATGCCGCCATACGTGTCCTCGCCCGTGTGGATCCCCGAGAATGACGTGATCCGAAGGCAGCACCGCGCTGGGATCAAGGAGAGGAGACAAAGGAGTCTCGAAGAAGTCTCGAGCGAATAGGGGAAGCCTCCCGTCTAACAGCGCCACCGTGGTCGCCTCGCTCTAGCTCGAGGAGCCCCGCAAGCGACCATCCTCCTAATGAATCTCTTGGCCCGATCACTTGCTTCGCGCCTTCTCGACGACCACCTCTGAAAACTGCACAAAAGCAAAAGCGTCAAAAAAAAAGAAGTGATGCTAAAGATGATGAAACAAAAGAAAGAAGCGTAAAAGGCCATACCTTCATACCCGGACGAGGCCGGAAAACTCGTGGAAGCCGCTCGGGCTGAGGGATCTCGCACCCTCAATCGGACCCCATCCCGGATATAGGAAAATCCGTTCGAGGGTACCGCGGGATCCCAAGCCCCTCCCTATCCAGACTGAGGCATCCTCAGCCTCCTCAAGACGAATGTCGCATATGGCTCAATCGCCACGAAATCCGAGAAGTGCCGGCCGGCTCGCAGTAATCATCCCAGTCACTGACCGATCGCTCGGGTGCATCATATCGGCGGGAGGCTCCACCGGTGTCCTCAAAGGCGAATCTCACGCCATGCCGGCGCGTCACCCTCTCTCCTAGATAATATGCATCGCAGCCGACCTCTCGTAATCCTCCGCCGCACAAAGTCCAAATCTCGCGCCCTTCACCGCGCCACCTCGAAGCGATCCTGTGGGAAGAATATCATCCCCTCATCCGTCTCGGCCTCCGTCAAAGGAAGGCAATCCGCGTACCGAGAGTCGTACGCCCCGGAGCTTATCTTCTCCCGGCATGCTTGGACCAAGACCGCATAGGCGGATACGCCCGACGTACTCCGCGGCCGCCGCCACACCGTGACATGGAAAAACTCCAACGCCCATACCTCGCGAAAGGTAAAAATCCAATCAATCCAAGCAAAAGAAAAGTGCGTGCTCAAAAAAAAAAAAAAGAGGGAAAGCAAAAAGAGAGCTTATACCTCCGGGGCAAACTCAAAGCAAGATAAAGAGCTCACAGCCTTCCGGCCGTACCTATCAAGAGCAAAATAAAGCTCGCCACTCGGCCTCTCCCCAGAGACGTCTCCAGCCATCTCCATGTCCTCCAAGGACCTCAAGAAGGCAAAGACCGTCCCCTCAACATGCCCAAAGAGGGTGCTTGAAAAGGCAAACCAGAAGAAGGCCCTAGCAATCTGATCGGCGCCTATCCTCTCCTCCCCAGCCTCGTAGCTCGCTATGGTCTCCACAATCTTACCGTAGACCACGGCATACTCCATCCCCATCCCCTTTTTTGGGAATAGGGAAAATCCCGAAGAGCTCGCAGACGGCATCGCCGTAGCCGTCCCGCCACTCAATGCCGCGTCCCATTAAAGGACAGCCCGTAATCGCAGCGAATCGGAGGGCGTAACCGTAGCCTCGCCCCGTAAGAAGTGAAAGGTGTGGGTCGCGCCCCACCAATGCCGCGCCAGAGCAAACATCAAGCCCTTGCTCTTAGGGAACTTGACCGCCCCTCATGCACTCAACAAACTCCCAAAGCCCCGTCTCAACAACAATCTGTCTCGGACTCGGCAAAGCTCCTCGGCCCGCATCCGGAAGCCGGTCCCACAAGTCAATCACGGACTCCACTGATCCTCGAGTCTTCATTTTGTTCAGCTGCTCCGTCACAAAACGGTTTCCGCCCTGTAAAAGAAAAAAGGAGAGAGAAAATGTCAAAAAAAAATTTTGCATTTGCATTTACACAAAAAAAAAAGAGAAAGCATACACATGCATTAAAAAAAAAAAAGAAAATTTCGACAGCATACAATGAGCATAGCCCATTTTTCTCACAGAAAAGACAGTTTTCAGCAAATCCCAATGCATTCATCAAAAAAAAAAGATGCATTCCTACGGAAGTAAAAACTCCGTCCCATTTTCATAAAATAACATGCATACCATCCATCATCTCAAAAAAAAAATTGCATACATGCATATCATCCATCTTACATGCAACGGGAGGAAAAATCCGTCCCACTTTTCAAAAAAAAAAATATATCCTAAACATACATACATCCCATATTGGCAAAATGCCCATTCTTTCCAAACAAAATGCATGCATTGCATCATTCATCAATATCAATATTCAATTTCAAAAAAAAAATCACAATTTTCGAATTTTCACATGCAATTTTCGAATTTAAAAAAAAAAATGGCGAAAATGCCAATTCTTTTTCCCAAGCAAAATGCACATTTTGGGTTACTCACATAATCATCAAGATTCAAAGACAATGAACATCAATATTCAATTTCAAAAAAAAAAATTTCAAAAATCACCTAAAATTCAAATTTCAAACAAGAAATCAACAAAGGGATCAAAGGGTTTCAAAGTATACCGTTCGGAGATTCGAATCCGAAGCCCAATGTTGCCAAGCATCGGGGTAGGGCTCCTCCGCAATCGATTGCGAAAGATTGTAATGCCTCCTCATCCGGACAAGCTCCAATCGCCTCTCCGCTATCGGGCCACGCCCTTGGCCTTGAAAAGCGCCTTCCCCGTGTTCCATCGCTCGAAAAATCGAAGAAATCGGAAGATTTTCGAAGCTTTTTGGCCTTCAATGGAGGTTCTCCTCGGTTCTCTCTCTCTCCCTCGTAAGTGCAGAAAAAAATTGAAAAGACTGAGGAAGAAGAAGAAAAGGGCGTTGGCCCTCTTTAATACCCCTGATTTTCAGGTCCTCTCCGCGCGGATAGGGTTGTCAGGGTCAAAATGACCCTTTTGCCCCTTAAAATTTCAGGACTCTGCAATTCAGTCCCCAACTTGACAAAGTTAACAAAGTTAACCAAAGTCAGCCCCTTGTCAAGAAAATCTTCCCCGGCAGTAAAACGTAAGACCGATCCCCCCGAGAAAGATAACGAGATCCCGTATCTTTCATCAAAATCACCCCCGGCAGTCAAACGTAAGACCGAGTGCCCCGAGAAAGATAACGGATCCCGTATCTTTCATCAAAATCTTCCCTGCAGCCAAACGTAAGACCGATTTCCCGAGAAAGATAACGGATCCCATATCTTTCATCAAAATCATCCCTAAGTCAAACGTAAGACCGAGTGCCTCGAGAAAGATAACGAGATCCCGTATCTTTCATCAAAATCTTCCCCGGCAGTCAAACGTAAGACCGAGTGCCCCAAGAAAGATAACGAGATCCCGTATCTTTCATCAAAATCCTCCCAGCCAAACGTAAGACCGAGTGCCCCGAGAAAGATAACGAAATCCCGTATCTTTCATCAAAATCTTCCCGGCAGTCAAACGTAAGACCGAGTGCCCCGAGAAAGATAACGGATCCCGTATCTTTCATCAAAGTCACCCCCGGCAAGAAACGTAAGACCGAGTGCCCCGAGAAAGATAACGAGATCCCGTATCTTTCATCAAAATCACCCCTAGCCAAACGTAAGACCGATTTCCCCGAGAAAGATAACGGAATCCCGTCTCTTTCATCAAAATCATCAAACGGCATTCAAACGTAAGACCGATCTCCCTGAGAAAGATAACGGATCCCGTATCTTTCATCAAAATCATCAAACGGCCAAACGTAAGACCGATTTCCCGCACGAATACGTCTCGATTTTCCCCAAAGAAAGGCTAACAAAATCCCCAAAGAAAGTTAACGGAATCCCAAAAGCCAACGAAATCTCGAGAAGAACTCGAACTACGAAAGGGCTTGATTCCCACTAGGGATACGTAGGTAGCCTATCATTAGGTCCAGCCCCTCGACCAAAACGGTCACCCTCTCCTTCGGCAAACAGACGAAGTCCACCGAAAGGCCATTTCAAATTAAGGTCCGAGGCACCTAAAAAGCCATCATCATCAAGGTTAGAGGCACCTAAAACGCCATCATCAAGGTCCGAGGCACCTAAAAAGCCATCTTCAAGGTTCGAGGCACCTAAAACGCCATCATCAAGGTCCGAGGCACCTAAAAAGCCATCTTCAAGGTTCGAGGCACCTAAAACGCCATCTCCAAGGTTCGAGGCACCTAAAACGCCATCTTCAAGGTTCGAGGCACCTAAGACGCTATCACTAGAAAGCGATAAATCGCAATCATCCCCAGCAGAGACCGAAAATGGTCATTCCTATCCCCAGCAGAGAGGATAGCCATCAGACCGAAAATGGTCATCTCTTATCCCTGCCAGAAGTTTCTTTCCAAAGAACCGACTGCAGAACTCGCTCATCAGGTTCGAGGCACCTAAAACGCCATCATCTCCAGGGTCAAAGACCCGAACTACGACTGGCTTGATTCCCACTCGGGATACGTAGGTAGCCTATCGCTAGGTTCAGCCACCCGATCACTCGATCATCCTGCCAAATATGGAGCCTTACTCTTATCGACGACCCCGCTTCCTTCGAAAGCGCCGTCGCCGAGGGGCTACTGTAAGTGCTCCAATTTGAGCTTGTTAAAATTTTCGTTAGAAAATTAACGAAAGTTATAAAATTTCTAACAATTCCTAACTATCCTAACCTTTCTAACAAAGTGAGGGTAAAATGGGCATTGTTATTTAAGGTTAAACCTAAAAAAGAATCTCAAAAAAGAAAAACAAAAGAAAAAAACCATAAATAGAAATGCTGGAAACATAAACTGGCTGCCTAATTTGAATTTCAAAAAGAAATATTCCTCTTGTCCAAAGCTGGAGCTGCATTTAATGAACAGTGCACGCTGAGGGTTCCTGTCCGCGCGGATGGGATTGCAATTTCCAGAGGGCTATAAATTGAGCCCTCCAGTCACAAAAATAAGAAGCCACAACACATTTTGCACCGAACCTCTGGCAAAATATAGAGAGAAAACAGTGAGAATTCACTTGAATTGTCACCATTTTCTCTCCAATCTTTCCCAATTCATACTCATCCACTCACTCTCATATTAAAGCCCCAAACACTCATACACTCAATCCAAACACTCAAGAACACAAGGAAGATTGGTAAACCCTCCTTCTCCTAACCCTAAATCTCATCCATGCATGCATCTTCAAACTACAAAATGTAGTTCCTTCATCTTCTTGCTTTAGATCTAAGAAGATCACCATGGAAGACCATCTCCATGGATGATCTTCTACAAAGATCAACATTATCTTCAAGTTCTCTTAATTTCTTGCAAAGAAAACTCATTTTCAAAACCCTAAAAACCATTTTCAAGCATAAAATCTCATTTTTAAAGGATAAAAATCCCCTTCCCAAGCAAATGAAATGCTTAGTCCTAATGTACCCCAAGGATGGTTTGGTATAGTTGATTCACCACTAAAATGTCTAGTGATCACTAACCAAAACCTAGGGAAATGGGGATAAGCATGGATGCAAAACCCCCTTTAAAATCATATTCTCCTTCTTGGGAAGTTGCTGTCCAGTAGCAATTTTCCCAGACCTCAGTCCATTGTCTTAATTTTTGGACACAGATGAACTTGGAATTTGGTGTTGACTACAAAACACTTTTTGTATCCAACATCCAGAGCTTTCCAGACATATTTTTACTTTATTTTTTGGGTGAGTAAAACTCCTCTTTTCAAATTTTCTTTCAGAGGCTAGTTCATCAGCTTCTGGGAATCCAGATCTCATATCTGAGGTTTCCAGAAGGTTTTGACCCCTCAAATCTTTTCCAAAATGGAAAATTCCTTCGCACAAATCTTATTTAAGGTGTCTAGAACAACTTTCATTCTCTGAGTTTATCCAGATTATAAAGTTTTAAGACCCTTGAATCCATCTCAAAATCAAAGGTCCACTGCCTTTTTCATTCTGGCAGAAATGGCTCTCAACTTCAAAAGGTCTTTTGAGTACCAAATCTCAATCCAAAAATCCCCCAAAAAATCATGGGATCAGTTTAAAGTCTTTAAAAGATATCCATATTTTTACTTTTCTGAGTTTCAAAGTATTTTGGCCAAAACACACACAAACACACACACACAAATGATTTTCAGCTTGGAAGACTCGTTTTACGAGGCATTCCGGGTGCACACTAACGTCCTTCCCGGCGTGTAACATGACCTCCGAACCTAAATCTCTGATCTCGGGCTTTTTTCAAAGTTTTGGCCCTCAAAATTAAAATGGCGTGGCGACTCCGTTTCGTTGATTTTTTCAAACAAAAATGGGAAAATTTTCGGATTCACATTCATCACAGTATGTAGTGTGAGCAAAGCGTGGGGGAAACATAGGACATATTTAGTTCCCCTAGGCTTTTATTTGTGTGGACCTTAGTTTGGATACCGTTTTATTAAGGGAGTTGGTATCAAACTAAGGTCATTATTTTCATTGTTTATATTTTGGTGTTATAAGGAGACAGGGTTTTTATTACTCCATGGTTATTATTTTTTATTGACTTGTGTTGGCGAATTAGAGGAGACTAGGAATCATTTACCCTCCATGCATCTGTTTTAGACCGGTGTTAGATTGGAGTTTAGGATATTACTCAGGGACAAGTAATGGTCTAAGCGTGGGGGTATTTGATATGACATAATTTATACTATCTATTTTCTATGTTTTCGTCCCTATAATTATTTATTTTCATGTATTTGGTATAGGTTTGATGTAATTTGAGTGAAATATGTATTGAGAGGATTTAGTGAGAATTATTGTAATTCGAGATTATTTTAGTTGTTTTATTTCATATCCGGATGTAATACTCTCGAGGAGTCAAAGTCAAGATATTGAAGTTGAAGACTGTGTTACAGAAATCTGAAAAATTCAGGGATCAAACTGAAATTCTAGAAACTTGAGTGACCAAAGTGCAAAAGCTAGAAGTTGGATTGGAGCAAACAAGCACGACTAGTACCTCCTTGCACGAGTCGTTGGCATAATCAGCACGGGTGTAAAACTTCTCACAACTCGTGCGCCCAAGTGACGTGACCTTGACTATGAAATCATTGACTTTGAAATTGTTTTCTTTACTTCCCTTTTTTTCTTTCCTCCATGGTTTGGAAGCTTTTTATTTTCTTTTTCTTTTTCCTATTTAGTTTAGGTTTATTGGATGGAGGAATATATATACTTATTTTGACAATAATTTTAGGGTTAGACTTTTATTATTATTTTTCCCTAGAGAGTTCATAGCTTTTTATGGAGAACTAATTTCTTTGCTTTGGATTCAATTTTTGGAACCGTATTGAATTCAATTGAAGTTAATTTCTTTTTATCTATTTTGTCCTATTCATATTTTCTTCTGTTTTAATTGATTGATTTGATTTCTAGGGTTTTTCAATTAGGCCAATTGTTAAATCTTGGATCTTAATTCATTGCTAGAATCCCTTAAGATTGTGTCAATTTAGGGTTTCATAAGTAGTAAATTTATGATTTATGCATGTGTCATGGTAAATTGTGAATATGAAGAAAATAGACAAGTATCTAATTTAAATAACATTAGAACGTGTTCTCGATCTTAATTTCTTAAAGCTGAATCAATCGATATTGTGAATCTAGACTGTGTCAGTTAGGTTTAGGTATTGATTAGGGTTATTAGTGAGTGTGTCACTTCTATTAGCTACTATCAAAGAAAGAGATAGAGATTAAAATATATCTCATGATCGAGTGAATAGGTGTGATGATGTGCACCATTTTTTCGCGGGAGAAATTCAATTTTTGCGTTTCTTTGAAAAAACCAAATAAAACCCGGAAAAAGACGGAGTCGCCACGCCATTTTTGTTTTAAGGGCCAAAACTTTGAAAAATGCCCGAGATTAGAGATTTGGGTTCGGAGGTCATGTTACACGCCGGGAAGGACGTTAGTGTGCACCCGGAATGCCTCGTAAAACGAGTCTTCCAAGCTGAAAATCATTTGTGTGTGTGTGTGTGTGTTTTGGCCAAAATAAGTTGAAACTGAGAAAAGTAAAAATTGGGATGTCTTTTTAAGACTTTAAACTGATCCCATGATTTTTTGGAAGATTTTTGGATTGAGATTTGGTACTCAAAAGACCTTTTGAAGTTGAGAGTCATTTCTGCCAGAATGAAAAAGGCAGTGGACCTTTGATTTTGAAATGGATTCAAGGGCCTTAAAACTTCATAATCTGGATAAACTCAGAGAATGAAAGTTGTTCCAGACACCTTAAATAAGATTTATGCGAAGGAATTTTCCATTTTGGAGAAAATTTGAGGGGTCAAAACCTTCTGGAAATCTCAGATTGAAATCTGGATTTCCAGAAGCTGATGAACTGGCCTCTAAAAGAAAATTTTAAAAAGGGAGTTTTACTCACGCAAAAAATAAAGTAAAAAAATGTCTGGAAAGCTCTGGATGTTGGCTACAAAAAGTGTTTTGTAGTCAACACCAAATTCCAAGTTTATCTGTGTCCAAAAATTAAGACAATGGACTGGGGTCTTGGAAAATTGCTACTGGACAGCAACTTCTCAAGAAAGGAAAAATGATTTTAAAGGGGATTTTTGCATCCATGCTTGTCCCCATTTCCCTAGGTTTTGATTAGTGATCACATGAAATTTTAGTGGTGAATCAACTATATCAAACCATCCTTGGGGTACATTAGGACTAAGCACTTCATTTGCTTGGGAAGGGGAATTTTATCCTTGAAAATGAAGATTTGATGTATGAAAATGAGTTTTAGGGTTTTGAAAATGTGTTTTCTTTGCAAGAAAGTAAGAAAACTTGAAAATAATGTTGATCCTTGTAGAAGATCATCCATGGAGATGAACTTCCATGGTGATCTTCTTGGATCTAAGACAAGAAGATGAATGAACTACATTTTGTAGCATGAAAATGCATGCATGGATGAGAGATTTAGGGTAAGAAGAGGGAGGTTATACCTATCTTCTTTGTGTTTTTGTGTTTGTGTTTGAACTTGAGAGTGAGTGGGTTTGATTTGAGTGAGTGAAAGTTGGGAAGATTCAAGAGTAAAAGGTGACAATTCTTAGAGAATTCTCACTGTTTTCTCAAGTATATTCGCCAAATGCTGTGAGTTGTGTGGTTGGTCTCTTTTTTTTTTTGTGACTGGAGGGCTCAATTTATAGCCCTCTGAAAATGACAGACTCATCCGCGCGGACAGGACCTGCAGCGTGCACTGTTCATTAAATGCAGCTCCAGGTTTTGGACACAAGGAATAATCTTTTTAAAATTCAAACTGGTTGTGTTTTTCAACTTACTGTTTCGGGATTTTCTTAATTCTTTTTCTTTTTGAGATTCCTTTGAAGGTTTATCTTTAAATAGCAATGCCCATTTTGCCCTAACTTTGTTAGAAAAGTTAGGATTGTTAGGAAATGTTAGTAATTGTTAGGTATGTTATAACTTTCGTTAATTTTTTAACGAAAATTCTAACAAGCTCAAATTGGAGCACTTACAGTAGCCCCTCGGCGACGGTGCTTTCGAAGGAAGCGGGGTCGTCGATAAGAGTAATGCTCCATATTTGACAGGATGATCAAGTGATCGAGTGGCTGAACCTAATTAATAGGCTACCTACGTATCCCAAGTGGGAATCAAGCCGGCCGTAGTTCGGGTCTTTGACCCTGGAGATGATGGCGTTTTAGGTGCCTCGAACCTGATGAGCGAGTTCTGCAATCGGTTGCTGGAGAGAAACTCTGCTGGGGGTAAGAGATGACCATTTTCGGTCGAATGGCTATCCGCTCTGCTGGGGATAGGAATGACCATTTTTGGTCTGGTGGCTATCCGCTCTGATAGGAATGACCATTTTTGGTCTGGTGGCTATCCGCTCTGCTGGGGATATGAATGACCATTTTTGGTCTGGTGGCTATCCGCTCTGCTGGGGATAGGAATGACCATTTTTGGTCGGAGTGCTATCCGCTCTGCTGGGGATATGAATGACTATTTTCGGTCTGATGGCTATCTGCTCTGCTGGGGATGATTGCGATTTATCGCTTTCCTAGTGTTGTGTGTGATAGCGTCTTAGGTGCCTCGAACCTTGATGATGGCGTTTTAGGTGCCTCGAACCTTGGAGATGGCGTTTTAGGTGCCTCGAACCTTGGAGATGGCGTTTTAGGTGCCTCGAACCTTGGAGATGGCGTTTTAGGTGCCTCGAACCTTGATGATGGCATTTTAGGTGCCTCGAGCCTTGAAGATGGCGTTTTAGGTGCCTCAAACCTTGGAGATGGCGTTTTAGGTGCCTCAACCTTGATGATGGCATTTTAGGTGCCTCGAACCTTAATGATGATGACTTCCTTTGATGGTCTGGGATAGTTGGTCCTCTAGTGGTCTTCATTTTGAAAGGATCGGTCTTACGTCTGCTGCCGAAGGATGACCGTGCTGGTCGAGTGGCTGGACCTAATGATAGGCTACCTACGTATCCCTAGTGGGAATCAAGCCCTTTCGTAGTTCGAAATCTACTCGAGATTCTGTTGGCTTTGCTGGGGATTTTGTTAGCCTCTCTGGGAAAATCAGACGTATTTGTTGGGAAAATCGGTCTTACGTTTTACTGCCGGGGAATAATTTTGATGAAAGATACGGGATTCCGTTATCTTTCTCGGGGAAATCGGTCTTACGTTTGACTGCCGGGGGATAATTTTGATGAAAGATACGGGATTCCGTTATCTTTCTCGGGAAAATCGGTCTTACGTTTGACTGCCGTGAAATGATTTTGATGAAAGATACGGGATCTCGTTATCTTTCTCGGGGAAATCGGTCTTACGTTTGACTGCCGTTTGATGATTTTGATGAAAGATACGGGATTCCGTTATCTTTCTCGGGGAAATCGGTCTTACGTTTGACTGCCGGGGAATGATTTTGATGAAAGATACGGGATTTCGTTATCTTTCTCGGGAAAATCGGTCTTACGTTTGACTGCCGTGGAATGATTTTGATGAAAGATACGGGATCTCGTTATCTTTCTCGGGGAAATCGGTCTTACGTTTGACTGCCGCTTGATGATTTTAATGAAAGATACGGGATCTCGTTATCTTTCTCGGGAAAATCGGACTTACGTTTGACTGCCGGGGAATAATTTTGATGAAAGATACGGGATCTCGTTATCTTTCTCGGGAAAATCGGACTTACGTTTGACTGTCGTTTGATGATTTTGATGAAAGATACGGGATCTCGTTATCTTTCTCGGGGAAATCGGTCTTACGTTTGACTGCCGTTGATGATTTTCTTGAAAGGGGGTTGACTTGGGTTTACTTTGGTTAACTTTGGTTAACTTTGTCAAGTTTGGGACTAAACTGCAGAGTCCCGAATTTTTAAAGGGCAAAAGGGTCATTTTGACCCTTGCAACCCTATCCGCGCGGATGGGAGCGTGTTCTGAGGGTTTTAAATGAGGGCCAACGCCCTTTTCAGTTCCCTCTTCCCCATTTACAGCTTTTACGAGAGAGAGACGAGGGAGAAGAAGAAAACCGCCATTGTTGTCCAAAAAGCTCCAAAATTCTTCCGATTTTTCCGATTTTTTAAGCAATGGAACACGGGGAAGGTGCTTTTCAAGGCCAAGGACGTGGCCCGATAGCGGAGAGACGATTGGAGCTCGTCCGAATGAGGAGGCACTATACTCTTTCGCAATCGATTGCGGAGGAGCCATACCCCGATGCTTGGCAACATTGGGCCACCGATCCGAGTCTCCGAACGGTATTCTTCGAATCCTTTTGATTCCTTTGTCGATTTTTTGCTTGAAATTGATTTTCGGGTGATTTTTCTTTTTTTTTTGAAAACTATGAAATGTTCATGGCCTTGAATTTTGATTTTGATGCTTTGCATGTTGTAATGAATTTGTGGGTATCCCAAAATGTGCATTTTGCTTGGAAAAAGAATTGGCATTTTCGCCATTTTTTTTTTGAAATATGAGACTATGATGAATGATTTCCCGAATTTGGGACGGACTTCTTTTGTTGCAATGTAGGATTCTTGCAATGATGATTTTTTTTTTTGTAATGAGATGATGATTCCATGTTATTTTATGAAAATGGGACGGAGTTTTTGCTTGACTCCTTGCGTGAATGTATGAATGTAGGATATTTTTTTTTTGAAATGACGGATGATATGCATGTTATGAATGCATTTTTTTTTTCGTGAGTGTGATTTTCTATGAAAAGTGGGACGGATTTTTCGTCCCCCCTTGATTGAATGAATGACTTGAAAGATTGTTTATGTATGCTATTTCATGAAAGATGAGACGGAGTTTTTTTTTTTTTTTGCTTCCGCTGAATGTATGCATGTTTTTTTTTATGAAAAATGGGACGGAGTTTTTGCTTCCGTTGACTCCTTGTATGAATTTTTTTTGTATGTATGAATGAATGTTGATTGGGATTTGGTGAAAATCGCTTGCTTTTTGAGAAAAATGGGGCTGGGTTCATTGCATGCCGTTATGCTGCCGAATTTTCTTCAAAACTTTTGTGATGAATGATGCATGTATATGCTTTTTTTTTTTTTTGTGCAAATGCAAATAAAATTTTTTTTTGACATTTTCTCTCTTTTTTTTTATTGCAGGGCGGAAACAACTACGTTACGGAGCAAATTGAATAAGATGAAGACTCGAGGATCGGTGGAGTCGTAGTTGACTTGTGGGACCAGCTTCCGAATGCGGGCCGAGGAGCTTTGCCGAGTCCGAGACAGATTGTTGTTGAGACCGGGCTTTGGGAGTTCATTGAGTGCTTGAGGGGATTGGTCAAGTTCCCTAAGAGCAAGGGCTTGATGTTTGCTTTAGCGCAAAGACGTGGGATGCGACCACACATTTCACTTCTTCCGGGGCGAGGCTACGGTTACGCCTTCGACTATGCCGCGATCACGGGTCTGTCCTTTAATGGACGCAGCATTGAGTGGCGGGACGGCTACGGCCGACGCGGACTCGCAGTGCTCTTCTGGGATTTTCCTCTATTCCCAAAAAGGGGATGGGGATGGAGTATGCCGTGGTCTATGGGAAGGTTGTGGAGACCATTGTGAGCTACGAGGCCGGGAGGAGAGGATAGGCGCCGAGCGCATTGCTAGGGCCTTCTTATGGTTTGCTTTTTCGAGCACCCTTTTTGGACACGCTGAGGGGACGGCAGTATTTGCCTTGCTGAGGTCCTTGGAGGACATGGAGATGGCCGGAGATGTCTCTTGGGGAGAGACCGGGCTGGCAGAGCTTTACTTTGCTCTTGATAGATACAAACGGAAGGCCGTGAGCTCCTTGTATCGCTTTGAGTTTGCTCGAGGTATAAGCTTTCTTTTGCTTTCCCCTTTTTTCTTGAGCACACACTTTTCTTTTCAGACCGGATTGATTTGATTTTTACCTTTTCGCAGGTATGGGCTGGAGTTTTTCAACGTCACGATGTGGCGACACCCGGCGGAGTACGTCGGGCGTATCCGGCCATGCGCTCCCGGTCCAAGCATGCCCGAGAGAAGATAAGCTCCAGGGGCGTACGACTCTCGATACGCGGATTGCCTTCCTTTGACGGAGGCCGAGACGGATGAGAGGATGATATTCTATCCCCGGGATCGTTTCAAGGTGGCGCACCGAAGGGCGCCGAGATTTGGACCGTGCGGTGGAGGATTCTCGAGAGGTCCGACTTGCGATGTCTATTACCCGGGAGAGAGGGTGACGCGCCAAACATGGCGTGAATTCGCCTTTGATGACACCGGTGGAGCCTCCCGCCGATATGATGCACCCGAGTGATAGATCTCGCGACTGGGATGATTACCGAGCCGGCCAAAGACTTCTCGGCATTTGTGGCGATTGAGCCATATCCAACATTTGTTTTGAGGAGGCCGAGGATGCCCCTGTGTTCCGGATAGAGAGGGGTTAGGGGTCCCGCGATACCCTCGGACGGACTTTTCATATGTCCAGATGGGGTCCGATTGAGGGTGCAGATCCCTCACTCGAGCGGCTTCCACGAGCTTTCCGCCTCGTCCGGTATGAAGGTACGGCTTCTCTTTTCCACCTTTCTTTCTTTTGCTTTTTTCTTTTCTTTTCTTTCCCGTCATCATTTTTTTGCTTCAATCCGCTTCGACGCTTTTGCTTTCGTGCGCTGAGGTGGTCGTCGAGAAGCCGACGAAGCAAGTGATCGGGGCTAAGAGATTTATCAGAGGATGGTTGCTTGCGGGCTCCTCGTGCTAGAGCGAGGCGACCACGGCCGGCGCCCGTCAGCGGGAGGCTTCCCTATTCGTTCGTAGACTTCTTCCGAGACTCCTCTGTCTCCTCTCATTGATCCTCGCGGTGCCGCATTCGGATCACGTCATTCTCGGGGATCCACACGGGCAGTGGACATGTCCGGCAAAGATGGTGGGTCGTCTTCGTACGTCCAGGAGTCCTACGCCTTCGCCTTCGGATATGATTTTTTCGCAGATCTTGGCTTGCCCTATCAGAGCGTGCCAGTTGGTCCCGATGAGCCTTCTTCCGGAGACGAGGACGATTCTGAGCCTGAGATCTTCAGGGCTCCTGATGAGGCGGGCCCGAGTCGCAAGAGGGACCTGGCGCACGTCGGGCGCTAGGGACTCGATTGATTACCTTTTTAGACCGATTTTCCGAGATTTTGAGATTTGTACAGATTGAGATTTTTCATGCACATTTTTTGCTTTTTTTTTTTTTTTTTTGGGATGTAATAATTTAGGATTATTGTTACCTTTTTTTTTTTTTTTTGATTTGATTTTTTTTTGCACACTCCCTTTATTTTTGGAATGTAATAATTTAGGATTTTATTTTTATGAATGCAATGCAAGATGAATGCCATGTTGCATGAGCCTTGGTTTTTTGGCAAGGGTGTTAGTGTTTGGTATATGGACCGGTTAGGGAGGTTTTTTGCACAGTTTCGAGCAACCGGGACGGAATATTCCTCTTTGGTTCGGCAGCTTTGGACCTGCATTTTTCGATGGAGAACAAACGTGTCCGCGCGGATAGGGACAGAATCTCGACACCGTCCTTTGATTTTGCTTCGTATCCGGTTTTGCTTTATTTCAAATTCAAATATCCTCTTCAACCTCCAAATTCAAACAGCCATTTTCGGGAGAAAGAGAGAAAAACCATGGAAAACCTTAGAAAAGCTCCATCAAAATTGTCCCAAGAATCCCAAATGTCATTCTTCAACAAATTCAAGGATTGGTCCCGGGAGATTATGCATGAGAGGAGGTTATTCTTTGAAGAAAGGTACAAGGTGAAGTGCTTATGTTCTCTCAAAGAATTGGTTCCGGACTACGACCTCTTGAGAGCTTCTTCATCATTTTGGGATACTAGAAGGCATGTCTTTTGCCTTTCTTACAATGAGGTTGTTCCGACCGTGGAAGAATTTCGGGCTTTGCTTGGTGGTCCGGAGGTGGAGGAGATAGCGGTTCCTTTGCCTGGAGGGGCTTCTTTCGTTGACAGATTGTGCAACCTCCTTCATCTTTCCCTGGAGGAAGCGCAAGGTATGATCTGTGGTCCCGATCATTTTGATATTTCCGGTCTCCCTGATAGGTTTAGGGGCTTAGGCTTGCTTGACGATGCCTATTGGGATGCCTTTGCACTTTGCATGTTCGGGACCTTGTTCATGGTCTATTCTTTGGGATCCGTCATCGGTCTCGCCGGATGTAGTCGTTCATTGTCGCTTGGCGTAGATGTTGTACCTTTGATCTGGGAGACTTTCCATGCTCTCGATAGGCCAAGCTACGGAGACGGTATATGCACGGGGCAGCCCGTTCCTCTTGACTCGTGGCCGATGGAGCGCTGGGATTCTTCGGGAGACTCCCGATATGATCAAGCCTTCGACATTCGCCAGAGAGGGGTTGCCGTAGATTTTGATGATCGTGGCTCATGGAGCGTTGGATGGCCGGTCGCCGGACGAAGATATCGATGGTCGTGCCTTGTTGGCGGGTGGAGACTCGCAGAGTGCTTCAGACGGGTCTCATGTGGTCATGCTTCCGGCTTTCTCACCCAGCCTTCTATATTCCGTCCTTGGTTCCGAGACAGTTCGGCTTGGAGCAGTTCCTTTGGAGGACTTTGATGATATAGCCACCTGTGGTGGTGGCTCCTGCTTTCTATGGATGATCCTTCGGTGTTTTCCTTTCTTTCCCGAGCATGGAGGTATGACGTCTTTCCTCCTCGGGTTATCCTCAGCGTCCGAGACCGGTGTTCCCTTGACCACTTGGTACCCGGATTGGTACGAGAGGCATTTTGGGAGAGACTCGATGGCTATTTTGAG
This sequence comes from Adenophora triphylla var. japonica, assembly GCA_022495995.1. Lineage (NCBI taxonomy): Eukaryota > Viridiplantae > Streptophyta > Magnoliopsida > Asterales > Campanulaceae > Adenophora > Adenophora triphylla. Next base: position 132,109 of record JAFEMH010005401.1, read on the forward strand.
ACGGCGTGAGGCCATTGTGGGTGCGGAGGACCCGACAGCTTCGAGAGGAGGAGGGCCGAGGCGAGGGCCAACCCTCATGACAGAGCGGAGACGCCGTGACCGACTATGAGGCTTATGTCAAGAGACAAGAGAGGAGGACTCCTATGCTACCGCCTAGGCTACAGGAGATGAGAGATGACGCTAGGGCTACCAAGGCCCCGACAGAGGCCGGTTTGATAGATCCCGTTCCTATACCGTAGCTTGGTAGGAGGAAGACCGACATTTTTCCTGCTCGTAAGAAGAAGACTCGAAGGGGGAAGAAGAGGGGAGAGGCCAAGACGAGTGGCTTGGAGTGACTCGAGGTTTCCGAGTATCCCTTTCTTGTCATGGCGTACACATTAGTTTGATTATGTATCTTAATTTCTTTTAGCAAAGTTGCCGCTGTAGGAATGAATCGGGCTTAGACTCATCAAAAAGTTTTTAACTTGTAATGAATATTTGAATTGCTTCGTAGTTTTTCGAGACGCTTTCATGGTCTCGATCAATTGTATTGATGTCAAAGTATGACTTTTATTTGTGTTTTAGACCGAACCGTTTCCGCCGCCTACGTTCCCCTCATTTTGAGGAGCTCAGTCTTCGTAGTTCAACTCCGGGTCGATTTTGTTTTTTTTGTTGTTTTTTTTTTGTTGTTTTTTTTTGTTTTTTTTTTGTTTTTTTTTTTGGTGCAACCCCGTTTTTTACCTAGGCCGCCCTTTTCGGGTTTTCAACCTAGTTGGGTATTACTCTTTAGCACTCTTTTTTTTTTGTTTCTTTTTTTTTGACTCGGTGTTTTACGCGTAGTATCTCGCGCAGCCTTGTCACCATTCACTCGGGTGTACAAAGGGATTTCCGTCGAGGTCCGCAAGTTGCATGGCTCCTCCTGAGAAGATCTTTTGGACGACGTATGGCCCGACCTGCATGTGCTCCCATTTGCCGAGGGGTTGATGCGGACCGGGGCTTTTCTTTCAAAACGAGATCACCTTCTCGGATCTCCCGATGCTTTACTTTCTTGTCAAAGGCTCGCCATTCTTCCTTGGTAGGCTCGGATGTGTTCCATTGCTTTCAATCGGCGTTCATCTAGTAGATCCAATTCATCATGGCGACTTTGGAGCCATTCGATCTCGTTGATCTGGCTTTCCAACAGCACACGGAGTGAGGGGATTTCTAGCTCGACTGGGAGCACGGCTTCCATCCCGTAGGTGAGAGCAAACGGTGTTTCCCGCTTGCCGTTCGACCGATGTCTCCGTAGCCCCAGAGTGCCAGTGTAACTTCTCGGGCCAATCTCTCGCCTGACACCATTTTCCTGATGATGTTTTCCAAAGTCTTGTTTGCCGCCTCGACGGCTCCGTTGGTTTGGGGCCCGTAAGGAGATGACTTGTGACGGGTTATTCGAATTCTCGCCAGCAGCTTTCACATTCCCCTTCGAAGTGGGATCCATTATCTCGAGATGATTTCTACTGCAACCCGTATCCGCATATGATGTTCTCTTTGATGAAGAGGGCAACTTTCTTTGAATTGAGGATTTTGTAGGATTTTGTAAGGCATCCTTTCCAGCTCCTTCAAGAAATCACCAATCGCGTCTCTTTAGGCTCTTCCGCAGCCTCCCAAATTCACACTCGTCAAAATCTCTTCGGCACTTGGGGCTCGATTTTCCTCTTTCCGGACAACCTGCTTAAAGATTTTTTTTTTGTTTTATTATTTTTTTTTTTGTGTCTGCTTCTTTATCTAATGAATTATTATTAAATGTTTTTTTTTAATTAATTCATCATTAGTTAAAGTGGCAATCAAGGGATACTTGGAAAGGTTCGTCATTTCATTAGGAACGAAAAGGAAGTACATCATTTGCTACTGCACTCGTAGTTTTCAGGCGTAAGGCCATCGGACGAACCTAGAGACTTGACCTTAACAATGAGAGACTGGGAGGACTTGTCCTAGATTGACACAAAGGGACGGGGGACCAATCCAGGCTTGGTGATCATTTCTTCTTTGGTCGCGGACGGCCCGAGAGAGTTTCCCGATTCTTTAGCGGCATTGCTATCGCCTGACCTCATGACTCGGGTGTCTCGTTTCTGTTCTCCTCCCTCGATCATTGCTACCATTTCTTTGACCGAGCCGAAATCAATCAGTCCGGCACCGGATCTCTTCCCCGAATAATCGTTGCATAATCGGACCATCCCAATCATCCGAAAAGACTTCGTGGCTTTCGCTTTCGGCATGGTCAATTCAAACTCAGATTTCGGGCCTTCCCGGGCGAGGAATTGTGGTTGTGAGCTTCTCGAACCTGCTCCACTAGGCTTGGCACGCCTTTGAAAGTGTACTCACTCTTCATGGTAGTGGTAGCCCCGGTATCTTGGGTAGGTCCAGAACATTCTACGGACCGGGTTAGCTTTGGCTCCCCGAACTTGTTGAGGCTATCCCGTAGCTTCAGCCACCCTTCCGTAGGAGCGGGCTCGTGGATGTTACCCGGTTGTGTGGGACCCTTTACAAAGTAGTCACCAAATTAGGACTCGAAAGGGAGAGATTTAGGGTCGTCGACCGGACCCTTCCCGTGGCAAGCCTTCAAATCTTTTTCCTTTTGCAAAGGTCCACCGAGGAGGCCTCATATCCTGTGCCGTGGCGAGTTTTCTCGTCCTTTCACCTCGATGAGTTTGTGATTTCCTTGTTGGTGCTTCCCTGCACCGAGGCCAGGTAGATAGCTCATTTTTCTCATCATTTTCAAGACCGAGGGATTTTATCCCGAGTGACCGTCGATCTATGTTGCACACTTGGGCTTTGGGAGGCTCGACCGTGAAGCCCCGTTAGCATGAGACCTTCCTCGTCATGTTTGATTTCCGTAATAGGTATTCCACCCGTGTCCGTGCCCTCCAAGGTGACTAAATCCCCGTAAATGGTCGTCAGTCCCCATTCGAGACGAATTTCACACACCGGTGGAGGCTTGAGGCAACCCCTTTGACTCGATGCACCAAGGTCTTCCCAATAAGGCATTAAAAGTGATCGGGATGTCAATAACCCGGAATTCCACAGTATCAATTTCGTCCAAACCAGAGGTCCAAGGTAGCAACTCCAAGGACTCGCTCGAGATGTTGAGTCGTAAGCTTGACCGTGAGGGAGGAAGGCTTCAAGTCTCGTAGTCTTGATATCAAGCAGGCTCATGATCTTTGCCGGGAAGAATGTTCATTCCGGACCCATTATCAACCAGACCCGAGGGAGGCGTCGTTCATCCAATTGGACCGTGATGAAGAGAGGCTCGTTATGATCAGCCCCAAATTGAGGGAGGTCGAGATCTCGTGAAAGTGATTATGTTCCCGTAATGGATGTTTCCAATCAACCGTACCACGTCATCGGGAGTAGCATCAATAGGGACCAAGGTGCGGGCTAAGCTTTCTTCCAGCCTTTAGCTTGTGGGGATAGGATGAGGTGAGCAGGGACCATAAAGAGATGTTGGCTCGTGCCGCTTCAACCGGGTGAGCACGGGTCCTCTTTTTCGGGGTCGAGCTTCTACTGCCTTAGCATAGGGGCGGCGATTCTCCCCGGTGCTTGATCTCGTGGCCTTCTTATCTCGTTTTGGGATTTCCTTGGAAGATTTGCCCGGATCGGGTCAACAGTTAACTTCCTCATCGCCGCTTCTTGACCGGATTTCTTCAATGCCGCTAAGGTCAATCTGGGAGCCTTTTTGGCTATCGGCCACCGGTTCTCGACGGAGTCTAGCAACGGTGAGGGGCCGAGCCGCATCGCTCCTTCCCGGGCGGCCCTTATAATCGCTTCCCAAGTCACAAAGCTTTGAGTCCGGGGTTGTGTTGTTGCCCTCGATGGCCCACGAGCTGTGGCGTCCTCCGATTCGCTCCCATAGTCTGCCTTGCTCATAGTTATCATGCAACAAGAGTCGCTATTATCAGGGCTTGGCGGCTTTTCGATTTCATCCCCGGTATAGTGCAGCCATTCTGGTTTCTTTCTGTAATAATCAGAGTTGGAGATGATTATAGCATTCTGTGTGGGAGGCGCATCCGGTATCATGCCGCTTTCTAGGACTTCTCTGAAAGCCGACATACATTCGGGGAAGGTGACCTCTTCTTGGGTAACCCCGACAAGGAGTGTTACTTTGTCCCGGGTGGATTTGATCTAACCATGGTTATTTTCTCATTTGGGCGGATGGGAGTTAGTTTCCCTCTCTCTATTCGATCTTCGACTATCACCCGGATCGGACGCCCGAAAACCCTTTCCCCAAAGCATGGTAGGCGTGTTGAACTCTAAGACATCCACGTGCTCGCACCCAGAAACTTCATGGCCTTCATGTCCTCGGTTTCATATTCGTCTTCCGAAGTTTCTTCGTCGCCGCTTGCCGACAACCAACCATTGTGCCCGGCTCCCATGGGCTCATTTCCGCATGATTGTTCCGCATTGTTTCCGGATCCGGGGCCTCGCTGACTCTTCGCTCTCGTCATCATCATCGTCGCCGTTGCCATCGGAATCATCTTCCCATACTACCGGGATTTCGGCCGAGAGGGAACGCCGATCGAACCCGTTAGGGAATATGGGCGTGCACTCGCAGAAATTGTCATATGCTCCCATTCCCTAAGTGATGGATGCGACTCAGCCTTCTCCTCCCGTAAACCGCGGGGAAGAGTGAGAGGGGGTGGCACGTATTTGACACTGTAGAATGTAGAAGGGTTCTTCCTCCTCTCGATTCTTCGCCACCGCCTTCGGGATCGTATTCGACTTCTCCAATAGCCGCTTTGCGAAGTGTACTAGCTCCGCATGTTCTTCGGCTTCTTTGCCGATAAGCCCCAAGACAGAGCCCGCCCGAAGCTTTCTTGTTCAATTTTTCTTGATTGTTCTAACCATCTTGTGTAAATGGTCTTCTCATGTTTTGACCGGAATGCCTCAGCTTCTTCGCAAGACGGTTTTCCCTTCATCCGAGAAATAGCGGGCCTCGTGTTCTTGCAGAAATCTCCGACATGATACCAAGGCGGGTTGATTCGTTCGATATCCTCAAGGCCGAGGGGAATCCGAACTCAGATCCTCGACGAGGTTGGCCACGGTATTTGGGGACCTTCATCAAGCATCTTCCCGGGCATGCAAAGATTCTCCGCATTCAATCATATTCACTCGATTATGGTTCCTCGCGTAGGATTTTTGATCGTATTAGGCCCTTCGGGGCCTTCCAACTTTCCTTGCTCTATTAGCCCCTGGATTGCCTTTTTCGAGTGAAGCTTGTCTCCGTTAGATGTCCATGAGCTTGATGAAAAGCACAATACTTTATAGTATCCACGGGAGCATTCGGATTCCTGGGTTGGAAATTCTCCAAAGGCCGCAGCAAGCCTTCTTTCACCGCCCCCTAAAGATGTCATTCGTAGGCATTCCAAAGTTTTCGAGGTTCATGACTCGTGGTCCGGGCTCGACCGGTTTTCCGGGAGCAAAAGGAGTTGTGTTATTACATTCCTATCCCGCATAGTTAATCATTTCTTTGCCTTTAGCAGAGCAGGGCGGTGTTTGCAGGAGGAGCCCGATATCTCGTAGGCGGAGTGCAGCGGTTGCCGATTGTAAGCCTTTTCAAACTTAGCCGCAGAGTTAACCATGGCCCGTAAGTCTCGAGTACGGGAAGTGACCGAGGGAGGCTCTCGCATGCGGTTTCAAGCATGACTGGAAGATGTCCATTTGTTCCTCTTCAGAAGGAGGGATTGTCATTTCACTGAGTTTCAGATTCCACCGCTTGTAGAAGTCCCCAACATTCTCATCGGGACGCTGCATTGTTGTTTGTAGGTCAACCCTATTTGTTTCCCACTCCAAGTTGGCCTTATATTTCTCTGTGAAGGCATTGGTAATCTGGTCCAATGTAGCCCTGGCTTCAGGTTTCAAACGGAAGAACCACTTTAAGGCACTGGACATCAAAGATAGACTGAAATAGTCAGCTAACTGCTGATTGGTGCACCCTTTGGCCTTCATTGCCAAGGTATATGTGTCCAGATGAGTTTTCGGGCATGCAGTCCCATCAAAGAGATCCAGATTAGGCATCACGAATTTTTGGGGAAGAGGAACAATGGAGTCCGGGTCCGTAGGCCGAAAGGCAGATTTCTTAGCGGTCAATTCGGCGATCTGATCTTTCATTTCCTTGTGTTGCTCCATGAACCAGGCCAGATGAGGGTCTTGTGGCGGAGCCATGGCATTCAAGCTAGTGGCTGAGTTAGAGAGAGGAGCTACCACTGGCGGCAGACTGGTGGAGGGAACGGCCGATCCGGGGACGTAGGTGAAAACTCCGTCCTGGCCCAAATTGCCCTGGGAGCATGAGTAGGAGCCTGGGCGAAGGGATAGAACCTTGAGGCCCGCCGTTGATTTTCAACCGGCAAAGTAGGTGGAGGTAGCCCCGATGTAGCCGGATAACTTGGATTTCCTGCACGGGGCCCATAAGTAGGCTTAGATGCGGGCCGCCGTCCCCGATCGTTGAATTGCATGGCCGGGCCGAGGCGAGGTGTATAACCCGGGGTACTGCGGTCCCGGTGATTCGGATGACACCGGGATGGAGGCTTGGTAACCCATAGAAGTCCGGAGTGAGGAACGGATTTGTGTGAGGAGCACTAACTAGTACTATTCTCGAGGAGGGGCTCGATCGTGGCCCGTAACCAAGCCGTGGCGGCATTCCGAACCGCGGCCGCTTGTGAAGGTCCGGATTGATCGGTTCCGAACCGAGGTGGCATTCCAATTTGTTGGGGCATTCCGAGATAACCCCAACCATGAGAAGACATTCCGAATCGGCTTTGTCCCCACCGAGGGACCGTGAACCGATTTGTGCCATCGGGCCGCATGGATCCGGTGATCTCGTGGTTGGGAGCCGGGCCGACCCGAAGACCGAGGAGCACGGGTTCTGGTAGTGGCACCATAGAGGTGGGTGGTGGCATCCTGGAGTAATCGTGGCGACCGAGAGCCGGGGATTGGCATCCTCGTCTTCTTCCACGGTGAAGGTGCCATCGGGATTGAGGCCGGCGGCCGACCATGGCTCTTAATAGCCTCCATAAGGCTATTCACCGTGCTTCCTGTCGTAACCTCATCTCGTTCGCTAACCGATTCCACCGTTGCTCGTCTCGAGGGGTCCCGGGAGGCGGAGTGACGTTGTCCCCATCATTACCGGGCCGATGCAGACATTCGAAACCCGGAGTCGGAACAAACGGCGAAGCCGATGACGCGCTGACTCTTCCCAACTAATCAAACGGTGACCCTGTCCGAACCAACCTTTGTGAGGAGCCGCGGGGAAAAGGCACGAGGGTTCGATGTCCGGGAATGAAGGAGGGTAAGGTGTTTGGGCTTTGGGGCTCATGCAACATGCGCTATTTGTTCACGTTTACTTAAAACATGTTTTATTAACCTAATCGGTTGGAAAAGATTGCTCTTCTTTTCGCAAACTACTCGGGATCCCGGATCGCGGGCCCCGTCACTACGTCTATAAGCCCCTCGTATTCCACCCGTATTTCGACCTCCCAGGTGGACAGCCCGGGCGAGGGTCCTATAGGGCAAGCGGGTCCCACCGACCGAAAGAAAAATGATCCTAAAAGTCTTGCGGGTAATCGAGTCTTAACGAGCATTCGATGTAAATTACGGACAAAGCTGACATCAAAGTCAAGATCATGTCCGAGAGCTCGACAGTAAAGTCGACATGATTTGGACTGATAAATGTCCACGTTTGATCTTGACTTGTCGTCAGTTAGGCCGTAATTAGGCATGGAATAATCATTAATCCTTGATAACTCAAAGTCAATGCCGGGAGTCAGTTGTATAATTTGTGCCGCCGTAGCCGAAGTCAAGGCGCCGGCCAATATCTTGGTCAAAGTCTCGCGGCGGAAAACCGCAGCTTCGACCGATTAGGGTCCCCGAAAGATATTGAGTCGGTATGCCGACAAAGGCTTGAAAGGAAAGGTCTATACACGTACAGGCATGACACGTACCAAACTAAAAACCAACCGGGTCTCGGACAAGGTGTGTCACGGACAAGTGCATGGTCGACACGAGGCTCCATGGGATGTTTGGGTAGTCCTGTGCTTGCACCGAGAGGCGTAATAAGACCAAACGGGCCGCGACAAGGATTTCCCCGGGTTAGGGACGTAGTGTGCAGTGTACGGTCACGTGCGCGTAGTGTGCAAGCAGTCTATATTCTTTTTCTGAGTAAAATAGAAATTTTTTTATGTGTCTTAAAAATATGATGCATGATTTTTTTTTGAAAATTTTCTTTTTTTTTTTGAAAATCTATTTTTTTTGAAAGTTTTTTTTTTTGAAATTTTTTTTTGAAATTTAATGAACACATAAGCATATAAGCACGAAAATTCCGACAGTTAGGGACATGATTCCGACAGTCAAAATTTTGACTTTTTCCGAGGCGGCCAAAACAACACGAAAAATGTGCAAAAATCAACACACACAACAAATAATTTTTAAAGTCGGGACGGAAGCTTGACCCTCAAAAGCTTTTTTTTTGAAAACAATGATACCGGTACGTGGGATTGTTAAACCACAATTTATCCCCGACTCGTGTTAGGAGGCGATAACGGGAAGTTTAATGGTTTCCACCAATATACCAAATATCATTTTTTTTAAAAAGCTTGATTCTCCCCAGCGGAGTCGCCACTGTGATGATGTGCACCATTTTTTCGCGGGAGAAATTCGATTTTTGCGTTTCTTTGAAAAAACCAAATAAAACCCGGAAAAAGACGGAGTCGCCACGCCATTTTTGTTTTAAGGGCCAAAACTTTGAAAAATGCCCGAGATTAGAGATTTGGGTTCGGAGGTCATGTTACACGCCGGGAAGGACGTTAGTGTGCACCCGGAATGCCTCGTAAAACGAGTCTTCCAAGCTGAAAATCATTTGTGTGTGTGTGTGTGTGTGTGTTTTGGCCAAAATAAGTTAAAACTGAGAAAAGTAAAAATTGGGATGTCTTTTTAAGACTTTAAACTGATCCCATGATTTTTTGGAAGATTTTTGGATTGAGATTTGGTACTCAAAAGACCTTTTGAAGTTGAGAGTCATTTCTGCCAGAATGAAAAAGGCAGTGGACCTTTGATTTTGAAATGGATTCAAGGGCCTTAAAACTTCATAATATGGATAAACTCAGAGAATGAAAGTTGTTACAGACACCTTAAATAAGATTTGTACGAATGAATTTTCCATTTTGGAGAAAATTTGAGGGGTCAAAACCTTCTGGAAATCTCAGATATGAAATCTGGATTTCCAGAAGCTGATGAACTGGCCTCTAAAAGAAAATTTGAAAAAGGGAGTTTTACTCACGCAAAAAATAAAGTAAAAATATGTCTGGAAATCTCTGGATGTTGGCTACAAAAAGTGTTTTGTAGTCAACACCAAATTCCAAGTTTATCTGTGTCCAAAAATTAAGACAATGGACTGGGGTCTTGGAAAATTGCTACTGGACAGCAACTTCTCAAGAAAGGAAAAATGATTTTAAAGGGGATTTTTGCATCCATGCTTGTCCCCATTTCCCTAGGTTTTGATTAGTGATCACTTGACATTTTAGTGGTGAATCAACTATATCAAACCATCCTTGGGGTACATTAGGACTAAGCACTTCATTTGCTTGGGAAGGGGAATTTTATCCTTGAAAATGAAGATTTGATGTATGAAAATGAGTTTTAGGGTTTTGAAAATGTGTTTTCTTTGCAAGAAAGTAAGAACACTTGAAAATAATGTTGATCCTTGTAGAAGATCATCCATGGAGATGAACTTCCATGGTGATCTTCTTGGATCTAAGACAAGAAGATGAATGAACTACATTTTGTAGCTTGAAAATGCATGCATGGATGAGAGATTTAGGGTAGGAAGAGGGAGGTTATACCTATCTTCTTTGTGTTTTTGTGTTTGTGTTTGAACTTGAGAGTGAGTGGGTTTGATTTGAGTGAGTGAAAGTTGGAAAGATTCAAGAGAAAAAGGTGACAATTCTTAGAGAATTCTCACTGTTTTCTCAAGTATTTTCGCCAAATGCTGTGAGTTGTGTGGTTGGTCTCTTTTTTTTTTGTGACTGGAGGGCTCAATTTATAGCCCTCTGAAAATGACAGACTCATCCGCGCGGACAGGACCTGCAGCGTGCATTGTTCATTAAATGCAGCTCCAGGCTTTGGACACAAGGAATAATCTTTTTAAAATTCAAACTGGTTGTGTTTTTCAACTTACTGTTTCGGGATTTTCTTAATTCTTTTTCTTTTTGAGATTCCTTTGAAGGTTTATCTTTAAATAGCAATGCCCATTTTGCCCTCACTTTGTTAGAAAAGTTAGGATTGTTAGGAAATGTTATTAATTGTTAGGTATGTTATAACTTTCGTTAATTTTCTAACGAAAATTCTAACAAGCTCAAATTGGAGCACTTACAATAGGGTACAAGTGAAAAGAGTTAACCAATGATATTTGAATGATAGACGGGGAAAGTAATTGATCCAATGTGCTTTTATTTAATTGTTTACAACTTAGTTTTTAATTCCCGTCTTAGGAATTTAATAAAAATCAATCTTAGACCCCCAATCTTGTCAAGTGACAATTGTGCAAATTAATAACCGTTCTTCAGTTAATCGACTTTGGACTTGTCCTAGCTGCAGTTTTGTAGCCGAGTCTTGGTAATTAATTTGTAGGCGTGCGACTTTAGCCTATCAGTCCACTTTATTTGATACTAGCCTAAGCCCGTGTCCAAGGCCACGTTTTTTTTTTTTAAATTAAATTTTTTTTTAAGGGCAAAATGGGAAAGGGACAAAATAGTGAGGGCAAAATGGGAATTGCGGCAAGTGGAACTATTCACTCTACTGTTCAAAACACCTCCCTCATTTATACTATATATATCTCTAAAATGTTGTAAACATTGGGCATTATGCCGTTGGGTATGTTCCATTACTTTTATTACGTTTAGTGGCCCCCAACTTTCTTAGTTGACTTCTCGATCAGAAAGTTAAAGAAAAATTTGTGATGACTTACGTAGAGCATCAGTGAAAGGCCGACTTGGTAGAAGTAAATCGCTTTCGACGATCGACTTTTGATGATTGGATACGCTGTTTAATACGCCATAATTTACGCCATAATGGGACAGTTCTGACGATTAGACAATTGCATTGAAAACCGACAATATCCTTTATTCCTGACATTCGAACGGTTATGTCCCTCAACCTTTACAATTAAGGTAAGTAAAATGAGTAGTATATAAGAAAGGATTCTAAACCTTTCCAAACTTTACAATCCTCAAGCATTCGAAAACCCAGCAAAAGCAAACAGCAAGGAGAGATTTTTCGGCACCGTCTAGCTCTTCTGTTTCACCGTTGAGCTCTACCCTTCTAATACCAACAAGGTACACTTCAATTTCTCTGCTCTAGGTTTAATTTAGAGTTTCCCCCTTTATTCCTTCATGGCTAGAACCTTTAGCTTCGAGTTAAAAGTGAGGTATAGTTATAACTGTGTAAACCTTAAGATTTACTTGAGGTTAGAGGGTACATGGGAAGAATTGACTTTGGCTGAGTGTATCACCGTCTTAGATATGTGAAGCTTGTTCTATGGTGAGATAGGGTTTCCAGGTGACAGTATGGGAGACTTGAAAGCGGACGATCTACGGATTATCATTTCCGTCTCTTCAATAAATTGATTGACCACTTCATCATCTTTTATATTAGGTCCAACAAACCCCCTTTTCCTATAGAGAGGTTAGCATTTCTGAGGGAATCTAGGTGGTCCTTATATAGCTCGAACTCATCTTCTACTAGGTTTGATTCCCCTGTTTTTGTGTATTCTGTAGATATGGTTGCTCATCAATCTTCGAGTTCCGCCTCGTCGAGCTCTTTATCTAGCAACATTGTGGATAAGTTTTGCTCGACTGTGGTACCAGGATGCATTAAGAGGGGAAATGTGGCCCCCAGGCCGGCTAAAGGGAAGAAGAACGATGAATCCCGCATTAAGATCATTCATGACTTCTTCGAGGTGCCTCGGGTTGACTTCCAGTTGTCCCATTTTACTAAGAGGCAGAGAAAGGCCCAATCTTGGATTCATTGGGGTTTAAGCAAAACCAAGGTGGCCTTCTATTACGGTTAGTTTGAGGCCGGCCTATGCCTACCCATCGATCCCTTCATCTATGAGTTTTTTGGAGTGTTTAGCTGTTGTCCTCATGCAACTAGGTGCCAACACAGTGAAGGTGTTAGTGTGCTTTGCCATGGTCTACAGGTTTGTGGGGTTCGATCCATGTATGTATGTCTTTCGAAGGTTTTTTAAGATCATCACGAACGAGAAATTTTTTGGGATCATCACCCCAACCAAATCCAAGGCCCCCAAACTGTTCATCAATTTGCCCGACAAAGTTTCTGGGTGGAATATCCATATGATCCTATCTGAGATTTGGAAGGGATGGGAGTTCCCTTTGCCTGAGGCGGATTCAGAGCCGATGAAGGAGGAGGACTACTGGGTCCCAGACTGGAGTGACAAGTTAACCCGTAGGTTAACCTTAGTAGCTCGAAGAGCACGATCAGTTGGGCTACTCTAGGTTCGGAAAAAAAGACTTCTTCATTAAGGCTGGGAAGATGCTGGGTGGAGATGGAGAAGTAGCCCCTCTAGTCCCAATTACAAGAAGTCTTAGGTATCTGGACTGGGTGATCCACGAGAGAGAGAGAGAGAGAGAGAGAGGTTTGAGACCTAGTGCCATTACAGCAAGAAGAAACCGGGCCACTGCAGGGACCTCTTTCATTATGGCGGTTAAGTGTTTGTACTATTTTTTGTATTTTTCATCACTTTGCTTGTATATCTGTATGCTAATCTTCCTTCCTTTGTCTTGAAGTTCTCACAGTCGAACAAGAAGCACAAATGGAAAGCATTGTCGATCTGGGAGATAGGAAGAGGAACAGAAAGGCCCATGGAGCTGCCAATGCTCGGGCCAACAAAGAGGCTATGGATAGGAATGCTTTGCTCCCAAAAGAAGGAGTGGGGATGATCCCCATTGATGGGACTGGGCAGGTCGAGCCCTTCGAGCCACAGCCTCAAGTGCAAGTTTTGGAGATGAGGATCAGGCTGATAGGTCGGTGGAGCTTGAGTCTCTCTCTGAGCCCAGGCAAGGGTTTGTGGAGCAGACTCCCCAAAGGGTAGTGGACTTGGATGTGGATGTCGAATAGCTCGACCTTTTTGAGGAGGACCAACCGCTGAGTCGACTTAGAAAGAGATCCCGTGTCGAGCTGGGACTTGACCAGGCTGGTACCTCTAGAGCAGTTGACTCAGCTTCTAGCCATCCTCCCTCCCCTCCACTAGAAGAACCAAAGAGGTGCAAGCTATAGTGGAGAAGCTAAGTGATGTCCCCCCCCATTGGTGTTAACAGCTGATGGAGGAAAACTCCCTCTTGTAATAAAAACCGAGCAAGTGTACTCACTACCGGTGTAGCAATATGCAAATGCAGGTGTCGAATCCACAGAGACTCGTTGGTAAACAAGTAAAGTAAAAGCAGTGAATTGAGTAACCAAAGTTTATAATTTTTATTTGATTTAAGACTAAAAGCATAAACTAAATAACAGAAACTAACTAAGCAAGAAAACAGATTATGAGCAGAGATTCGTAAATTGGATTTCACTTTACCATCATTCTATGCAAAATTTTACTTATAAAACATTAACTCAACTTCTAGGGTTCATTCACTTTAGCTAGGATCGACACGGTTAGGTGGCCGGATTACAATCCTAAATACTCTTTTAATATTGTAGATTCTATTACGGTACTACAATAAGCCAAGAATACATTAAGAACACAAGAATATGAAAACCTAACGTTGATCCGATTCTATTAAGGCACAGGCCAAGTTATTCAATTAATAGTGGTCTATGTATCAAAATCTCAAATTAATGGCGAATTCGATACCCAATTATTCAAAGACGAGTTCGTATCTTAACATACGTCTCGAATCCAAGAACAAGAAATTAAAATCTATTGATGAACTAGAAGGAATCAAATAGAAAGAATTAAAATATTAATATTGCATAGAAATCCGGCGAAGATCAAAACAATCTACAAATCTAAAGAATTTAGCTACTCATAATTTACAAATAATAAATAATAAAAACCTGAAATTCGGAATAATTCTTCTTCTTCAATTGTTCCAAAGAAAAAGAAAATCAAAACTAATTCTATGATATCTCGTATTCTTCACGTGGCTGCTGTTAATTTATATAGAAATTAGGGCAAAGACTGATGCAAAATCTGTGAAAAGACATGAATGCCCCTTGTTGATGCTGAAAAACTGGTGCAACGAACGTCGGAGCGCGGCCGCAATTGATTTTGGCGCGGCCGCTCTAACAGGCAGTAAGTTTGGCCGAGTTTATTTGCCTTCAAGCGCGGTCGACCAACATCACACACAATGTTTTGTGCAGAATTCCTCCCAGCCTTGCCTTGGCCCAACAACCATTCCTTGGCCCAGCACCTTGGCCCCAACTTGCTTCCCAAGTGGCCGGCCACTCCTTTGCCAACAACACTGAGTCCTCGGCCATGAATATGAATGCCTTTTTTTTAGTATCAATTTATTATTCGCTTCGTCTCGCACTTTTGCAAACGCACTTTACCACTATAATGACTTCTTTTGCACTTCGCTCTTTGGGATTTTATCTTTCATTTTAACCCACGAATTTTTATAAATTAAATTCGTCGAAAAATTCCATATTTCCAGTCCAGTCCCTGAATTTCCAATATTTCCAATTTAATCCAAAAGCTTCCAAATGCCAGTTTAGTCCTTGAGCTCGTAATTTCAGTTTTTTTCCTTCTCTGCTCCGCTCCACTTTATTCCTTTTGCACTTTTTAGCCATAAAATGCACCTTTAATCAGCTCTATACCCTGTACTCATAAAATACTCACAAACCACATCAAATATACATAAAACTCGGGAATCAAACTCAAGGAAAGCCTAAAAGTGCATCATTTGGATGGGTAAATACACATCCATCAAACACCCACAAACTAACCTTTTGCTCGTCCCGAGTAAAACAAAACTAAAAGAAATAAAATAAAACTACTCTAAATACTAATATTAAAACAAAAATAATTATTTTTGGGATGCTCTATCACAGATGATTCATTGGCCACACAAGTCTCAGATTCTTACCAACACACATAATCAACAAGTGCCACCACAGTAATGGGATTACAATCACATTGAATCATAAAACTCACAATTTTCCACCGCGGCCTGAATGATGAATGAATTATGGGAGGTCACTGCCAACAACCTAATATTGTTTATGGATTCACTAAGTGATGCTCTTAATAAATATGTCTAAACAGTACAACCCAAAAAGGACACTCATATGCATATTTACACGATTGTCAACCCGGTTACTCGATATTGAAAGAATAATATGGCTCAAAGTTAAGTGCGAAAGATCGCAGGGCTAGGTTCATGGTTACAAAAGAAGGTAAGGACATACGAACATAAGAAAGTGAAACTAGAAAGTCTTCTTGTAACAATACATCCCCACTTTGATGATAATTTCTCCACTCACCCTTAGTACTTCCCAATGTGCCAACCCACAAACTAAAACTTTTTCATACATTGACATGGGATTGAACACATTCCATTGTTTTCTTTGGTCACCTTGAAACATAATTTTCACTTGAACATTAGAGAGGGCTCGATTTTTTCATTTTTTTTTTTACTTTTTACTTTTTTTTTTTCTTGCACAAATATATCACAAAGAATGTGCATTTAATATTTTTTTTTCAAGCCCCTCTTTTCATTACATAACATGACCCTTTTCTTTATTTTCGTGACCACTTTCCACTCCACCCTTGATTTTCCAAACTTCCCCCACAATTCCCAATTCATTCCCTAGTTTCACTTTCTTGAAAAGGTGAGAAAAATTAAATTTGTGTATAGGTTAAAAGGGGTGGGATAATGAGGGTACAAATGAAGGCGAATAGTGGTCTAAGATAACCTCCCATTTTGTGAGAAATTCCATTCTTTTTCAAGCTCAAAAGGGGTTCTAGCGGAAAATTTGATATAAGTGACGAGAAAGTTTAAGGCTCACAAAAAGGGATTCAAAGAATAGCCATATATATCAAGTAACCTATTGACGTGTTATTGACAATCATGCAAACATGTTCTAGGGACCCCGAGAATACACAAAGTGATCCCATAAAAGGCACCTAAGTTGATGACAATAACCAAGAAAATGATACGGAAGTGAGAGGTGGTGCAATCATAATTTAAATGTCTCAATGCAATCCCAATCACCACACTAAAGATAACACATGTGATTTTAAAATTAAAGCACACTTTAATCATCACAGACTTTGGCCAACATCCCAACTATGAAAAGAACAAAAAAAAATTTAAATTTTTTCTATTTTTTTAGAGGGTGACACTATATACACTCCCCTATAAACCCACAAACTCGGAGAGTTGCCCACCCCCAAACTCAAAACATGCTATGTCCTCATAGCAAAGAGAACAAAAGCGTGCCTTGGGCTTGACGGACGACATGACACGACTAAACAGTAATTAACAAAACAATAAAACATACCTCATTGGGTTGCCTCCCAAGCAGCGCATTTGGTTAAAGTCGTTAGCCCGACTATGGTCCCAAGCTTACTTGGCCTTTGTTTTGCGGCCTTTGGACCATCTCTTCTCCTCACGGGCACAAACGCCCTTCTCTTTCCAAATCAACTCTCCATTGTCAACAAGTAGGGGTAAAGCCACATTTATTTTTGAAACTTTACGCTTGTGCTTACCCCTTTTTCTTTTCCTTTTATTGGGGTTTTCACCCCCAAACTCAACCTTTTCTGCAACCTGCAGAACACCATTCTCATAACCAAGATCAAGAGAGTTATCATGCACAAAAATATTTAAAAATATAGAATCAGATAAATCACTATAACTCTCCTCACTAACTCTAGATTTTGAAGGCCCTTGTGGTAAATGTGATGGATTCGACTCTTTATGGGAGTCGTGTGGGGAGTGATACGACCCGTTACTCCTAGAGTATTGGTCGGCCTTAATGTTACTAGCCAAGGGACAAACGTCCGCATTATCCCCACTTTTCTCACATCCATTCACATCATAATTTTTAATTGGAAGATCAGTTATGGCTCCTACAAAACCATCTTTGGGGGAGGGGTTCTTATCATTTTTAATCATACAAAACTTACATTCCTCCCCCATACCTCTCAAAGACACCATCCCTTGACACACATCAATGGTGGCCTTAGTGTCAAACATAAATGGCCTCCCAAGCAGAATGGGAGTTTTCAGTTGTTCCTCACTTGATCCCTCCATACACATCACATAAAAGTCAATGGGGATAATAATTTTATCAATTTTAACCAACACCCCTTCAATAACCCCTAAAGGTCTTTTGATTGAGAGATCCGCCAATTGCAAGTCTCTCATGGGTGGTTTCAACTCACATACCCCCAAACTTCTAAAAACATGAAAGGGCATCACATTAACACTTGCCCCAAGATCCAACAAACCTTTAAAATTTTGACCCCCTAAAGAAATTGGAATAGTAAAACATCCGGGGTCTTTTTGAACATGAGTAATCTTTTCATCCTTATTAACCTCATCATTATTATTATCACAACAATCATTATTATCAAGAGAAGATAGAAATACCTCCTCAATTTCCTCACTTTCATCCCACACTGTTGTGATTGACTTTGCTTGCTCCGGTGGGTTTTTCTCTTTCATCAACTCTTGGGCAACCTTCACAAGTTGCTCTACTTGTGTGCCCACCTTTACAAACGCAGCTTCTGTGTTTCTATTGCTTTGCTGCATCTCCATCCTTAACTGCTGAACTGCCAGCTCCCAAGGTGCACTACCATGTTGTCCAGGTGGTGGCACATGAAGAGGTTTCACTTGCTGATTCGGATGGCCGCCCCATGGATTGTAGTTGCCATATTGGTTGCCTTGGGGTGGTGGCCTTTGTCCATATCCGTTGAAAGCATGTGCCTGTTCAGGATGATAAGAGAAATTTGTTGCACTTGGACACATATTAGTCACATGAGATGATAAACCACAATTTGTACAATAATCAGTAATAACATTGGCACCAGCAGAAGTGCCACAAGCAGTCAATTTATCCAATTTATTATTTAAAAGTGCAATCTGCTTTGAAATATTATCACTAGCATTCAATTCAAGTACCCCCCTTGTTCTACCCCTCGAACTCTTTTGTTGAGAATTAGCACTCAACATCTCATATAAAGCTTTAGTCTCATCCGGGGTCTTGGCTCCTATCGAGCCTCCCGCAGCATTGTCAACCATTGATTGACCATTCTCATTCAAGCCATCATAAAAGGCTTGGTTCAGTGAGGGTAGTGTGAAATTATGATGGGGACATTGCATTATCATCGTATTAAATCTTTCCCACGCCTCATGAAAGGGTTCCCCCACATCTTGAGAAAATGTCATCAATTTCTGTCTAAAACTAGCCAACAGATGATGTGGATAATATCTTTTAAGGAACACATCTTGCAATTCTACCCAAGTACTAATGCTGCTCGGTGCAAGCATCAGCAACCATGTTTTAGCCACTCCCTTAAGAGTGTAAGGAAAACACTTAAGTCTAATTTGCTCCTCACTCCCCTCGTCTTAACAAAAATTGAGCAACAACAATAATATATTCTTTAAGGAACGTGAGTGCATCCTCACCAGGCAATCCGTGAAAGCTTGGCAACATGGCAAAGTATTGTCCTTTGACCTCTAAATTTTTGGCTGCATCGGACAACACTATGCAAGAGGTAGATGTGTCTACCCTAGGTCTCAGGAAATCATTCATAGTCTGCGTCGGTGGTACTGCCATCTCGGCTTTCTCTTCCTCTACCTCGGTGGTGGAGGGTTCTGATTCGGTGTCCGAATCCGAGAAAAGGGGATTAAAGAGGGGATTGCCCTCAAATACTTCCTCAAGTCTATTTATGTTATCGTCCAATGGCACCAATGTAGGCTTCAAAGAACGACGACCTTGCATTCACTACCTAAACCTACTTGTTTACTTGCAACAAGTCCCCGACAACGGCGCCAAAAACTTGATGGAGGAAAACTCCCTCTTGTAATAAAAACCGAGCAAGTGTACTCACTACCGGTGTAGCAATATGCAAATGCAGGGGTCGAATCCACAGAGACTCGTTGGTAAACAAGTAAAGTAAAAGCAGTGAATTGAGTAACCAAAGTTTATAATTTTTATTTGATTTAAGACTAAAAGCATAAACTAAATAACAGAAACTAACTAAGCAAGAAAACAGATTATGAGCAGAGATTCGTAAATTGAATTTCACTTTACCATCATTCTATGCAAAATTTTACTTATAAAACATTAACTCAACTTCTAGGGTTCATTCACTTTAGCTAGGATCGACACGGTTAGGTGGCCGGATTACAATCCTAAATACTCTTTTAATATTGTAGATTCTATTACGGTACTACAATAAGCCAAGAATACATTAAGAACACAAGAATATGAAAACCTAACGTTGATCCGATTCTATTACGGCACAGGCCAAGTTATTCAATTAATAGTGGTCTATGTATCAAAATCTCAAATTAATGGCGAATTCGATACCCAATTATTCAAAGACGAGTTCGTATCTTAACATACGTCTCGAATCCAAGAACAAGAAATTAAAATCTATTGATGAACTAGAAGGAATCAAATAGAAAGAATTAAAATATTAATATTGCATAGAAATCCGGCGAAGATCAAAACAATCTACAAATCTAAAGAATTTAGCTACTCATAATTTACAAATAATAAATAATAAAAACCTGAAATTCGGAATAATTCTTCTTCTTCAATTGTTCCAAAGAAAAAGAAAATCAAAACTAATTCTATGATATCTCGTATTCTTCACGTGGCTGCTGTTAATTTATATAGAAATTAGGGCAAAGACTGATGCAAAATCTGTGAAAAGACATGAATGCCCCTTGTTGATGCTGAAAAACTGGTGCAACGAACGTCGGAGCGCGGCCGCAATTGATGTTGGCGCGGCCGCTCTAACAGGCAGTAAGTTTGGCCGAGTTTATTTGCCTTCAAGCGCGGTCGACCAACATCACACACAATGTTTTGTGCAGAATTCCTCCCAGCCTTGCCTTGGCCCAACAACCATTCCTTGGCCCAGCACCTTGGCCCCAACTTGCTTCCCAAGTGGCCGGCCACTCCTTTGCCAACAACACTGAGTCCTCGGCCATGAATATGAATGCCTTTTTTTTAGTATCAATTTATTATTCGCTTCGTCTCGCACTTTTGCAAACGCACTTTACCACTATAATGACTTCTTTTGCACTTCGCTCTTTGGGATTTTATCTTTCATTTTAACCCACGAATTTTTATAAATTAAATTCGTCCAAAAATTCCATATTTCCAGTTCAGTCCCTGAATTTCCAATATTTCCAATTTAATCCAAAAGCTTCCAAATGCCAGTTTAGTCCTTGAGCTCGTAATTTCAATTTTTTTCCTTCTCTGCTCCGCTCCACTTTATTCCTTTTGCACTTTTTAGCCATAAAATGCACCTTTAATCAGCTCTATACCCTGTACTCATAAAATACTCACAAACCACATCAAATATACATAAAACTCGGGAATCAAACTCAAGGAAAGCCTAAAAGTGCATCATTTGGATGGGTAAATACACATCCATCAACAGCTTAAGCCGCCAATATCCCAATCTGGGATTGGGACAGATTATAGTGAGGAGGGCAGCTGATAGGGACCTGCTGGCCCAATTTGTTGAGGAGGGGCTCACTCCTGAAAAGTACAGTGATAGGTCCAGCCTACTCGCTTCCGAGGTACTACTTTTTTTTCACATTCTCTTCTATGCCTTCCTTGCTATCTCTCTGATCGATATATCTTCAACCAATATTTCTTTTTTACTGTGCAGTCCCTTGTTTTGACTGAGCAAGCCAAATGAAGCTGGAGAGCTTCTCTTGAGAAGGAGCAAATTGCTTCGGCTAACTACTCCAGAAAGGCTAGGTGGGCGGCTCAGCTTAGGCAAAAATTGAAAGACTCCAACTCCCAATGCCAGATTAGGCCCTGGCTGCGCTCAACAAAGCTAAAGGGCAGCTCGCTCCTCTGCAGGATGAGGTGGACTCGTGGCCCCCTAATAAAGCGGCACTGGAGGAGGAAGCAGCTTTGGCCAAGCAGGAGAAGGCAAAGTTAGAGGGGGAGCTCGAGCAGTTGTCTAGTTTGGTCCACGATCTCAACAAAAGGATCGAACAAATGAACAACGACCACCAGGCAGCTCGACTAAGGTGGGAAGAGGAAGCTCTGGCCCGGGAGAAGGTGTAGAGCAATTAAAGGGAAGTGATGAGTGCTACGACATCATAGTATCTCGCGCTAGAAATTTTTATGATGTTGGGCGCCAACACCTAGCCCATCGTGCTTTGGTCGATCCCTCAGTCGAGCTAAGCATTGAAAATATGGCCCAATGGGCTCATGAAGATAGGTATGATGAGCTAGCTCGTACTGGCCACTCCCTTGTTCCCTACAATGCCAATGGCTTGGCCATAGTAGCCAAACAAGATGCGGAGGACGGGCTAGAGAATTGGGTTGCCCCAGCTGTTGAGCCAAGGAACTTCAATTCTATAATCCAAGAGCTTGATGATGCCGATGAAGAGGAGGAGTTCTTTCATGACAAGATGTTTGATGAGGCTGAACATTAAAAACAGCAGCAGCCAGCGCAGCATGATGAGGATCAACAGAGTTGATTTTTCAGTTCTTTGTCTCTGTAATGAACAAGTATCAAACACTTTTCTATTTATTGTCTTTAGTTTGTTCATGCCTTAGCCCGGTTTGGGAGGCAATTTATCTTATGCATTTGTATCGTCGTTAGTCTTAGCCCGCTTTTGGGAGACTAACCATTTATATGCTAGTTGACTTTAAATCTTTCTTGTTTGATCCACATGTTTTCATTTTTATTTTCGAACTAGCACAAGTAAAAGATCGACCAAAGTATTAGTCGGATCAATTTGCAAAGCGAGATTGACCAAGGCTTAGGGTCGAACCTTCTTTAAAAACGAAGCTGACTAAGGTTTTAGTTGATCTTGTTTAAAAACGAAACTAACTCAATGCTTCAGTCGAACCTGTTTAACAACGGGGTTAACTCAAAACTTTGGTCCAGCCTGTTTAATAACGAGGTTGACTCAATGCTTTGGTCGAGCCTATTTAAGATTTCGAGATCAACTAAAAGTCGAACCTGATTTAAACATGTTGTAAACATAGCGCAGTAATGTGAATAGAACTTTTTGGGGGTAACCCATTTTTATTGATGAATTAGATCGTTACATATAGAGTTCAATCAGAAATAATATCTAACAGTACATTCATTTGTGGAAAATTCTTGTTTTTGTAAAGAAAAAAGGTAATATTTACTATATAAAAATTGTTACATTCATTTGTATAATAAATTATACTTATATACTCCCTCCGTCCCATTGATAGCTTCACATTTTGCCAAAATGAGTGTACCGTTAAAAGCTTCACATTTTCTAAAATGGCAAAGAATCTTTACTATTCCACCCACTAATTCTCTCTTCTACTTTACTTTTATACTCATAACACCAATCAACTTTACTATTTTCTCCACTCATTCTCTCTCCTATTTTATTTTTATACTCACAACACTTTCTTCACTAACCTTTTTTCTTAATTTGCGTGCCATGCTCAAAAGGGTGAAGCTATCAATGGGACGGGGGGAGTATATAGTCTGTTACATTTCAATTGTTACTTTTTCTAAAAGAAAAAAAAAAGCAATTAAACTATTTAAAACTTTATTCAAAACTACAGTTACATAATATAATAAAAATTGTTACATTTAAGAATTACATCTGTAACATTTCTTCATATTAAGTGTTACATTTTATGCGACGAATATCTCAACTTTTTTATTTGTTACAAAATATGATTTTACAAAAATAATTCAAATTTATATCATTACGCTGCTACTTTGATTCGACTTGTTGAGATGAACACAACGTTGTTTTCAGATTTTTTTTTTCAATTTCAAAATCTCAAAGTTATTTAATTTTAAAGTTGTTGAAGGTTTTTTTTTTTTAAAAAAAAAGCAGGTAAGCGTGCGGATCAAGCCTTGTGCGAGGCGAACCTAGGTAGGCGGGTGTGGCATCACGTCTCACGCCCGTATCACGGGATGAGACTGTCTCACCCAAATTTTTGTCTTATTTTTTAGGGCCTGATTGATAAAACTGAAAATTAAACTCTAAAAAATTAGAGGTGAAATCATTATGTTGCTGAATTTTAAAAATTTATATTTGTTTGATAATGACAACTTACATATATTTAAATTTCACTACTAGAAACAGGGTCATTACCGACGGACATTTACCGACGGACGTAGTCCGTCGGTAATACCGACGGAAAATTTTCATTTACCGACGGAAATTTATTTTAATTTACCGGGAATTTATTTTTTTAAAATTTCGTTTTGTCCGTCGGTAATTGGTGTAATCCGTCGGTATTTCCGTCGGTATTTCCGGCGGACATGACATGGTCGGTATTACCGTCGGACTCCGTCCGTCGGTAACAAAGCCATATATATACGCACGTATACTCCCCATTTTTAATTACGCTTCATTTTTATTACGTTTTATTACGCCTCTTCGTTCTTTCCTCAGTGTTCGCGAACCCTAACGCCAACGCCAAGCCGTCGCCGCTGACCTCGCCGTCGCCGATAAGTCCTCTTTCTCTCTCTCAATCGCTTTCTCTCTCTCACTCTATTTCTTTCTCTCACTTTCTCTCTCTCTCATCAGTAATTCGCCAAGAACACGCCGTCGTCGCCGTCTCTTTCCATCGCCGTTTGCCGTCGCTGGTCGCCGGTACGTTTTCTCTCTCTCTCGCTTTCTCTCTCTCAATCGTTCTCTCTCTCACTCGATTTCTCTCTCTCGCTCACTTTCTCTCTCACTCATCAGTCACGTCTCAGAAGTCGCGTTCCTCCTCGCCCTCGCTCGCCGTTCATCGCCGTCACTCTCAGGTTTTGATTTGGTTTTGAATTGTTACTTGTTAATTTTTCGATAAATATAAAATATTTATCGTTAGTTAGTGAATATATTCATTATCCTAAAACAAATACGATATTTTTTATTGTGTGTTTGTGTATGTGCAATTAGAAATGTAGGGTTTGAGGTATTAAAAATGTATGCTTGTGTTATCAATGTGTCTTATGTGCGAGGGGCCTACGGATTAAACAAATGTTGAAATTGCACAAGGAGTTGGTTTTTATATGAACTTGCTGTTTGTTTATAGATATTAGGGATAATGGAATGGAAAATTATTTGAATAAGAGGCTCAGGAGCTTTGGTTATCCCTTATTTGAACTAATCTTATCACTCTGATTATTGATTGGTATTTGTGTGAATTTTCAAATATTTGAATGTTTGATGCTTGATTGGTCCTCCGATTTAGGTTGTTTGCATTTTCTAACTAGTTTATCAAGCTGGGTTTTGGAAGTGGATCTTCATTATACCTAATTGGTAGTTAATTAGGGAATTGTAATGCGAACCATTACATCTAAACTGTTAATACATTATGAAATGCAGGAGTTAATTATGTCTGGAGAAGATCGTAGTTGGATGGATAATCGTAGTAATCCCGGTAGAAGGGGTGTCAGACCTCAATTCTTAGAAGGTTTAGAACATTTCGTGGAGTTTGCTAGAGCGCATCCCCTGCAGCATGCGTGGTGATAAGATTAGGTGTCCTTGTAAAAAGTGTAAGAATAGAAAATATCTGAGTGTTGGATGGGTAAAGAAACATGTTTTAGAGGCAGGGTTTGTTGATGGTTACAAGGTATGGGTAGCGCACGGGGAGCGTTATGTGGTTGAAACAAGTGTTCGCAATCATCCTATCAGATCAAGTGGTCCGCCAAGGGAACCCGAACATTTGATTGATGAAGAGGAGCCGTCTGTCGGTTTGGATGATATGGTTCGAAATGCGGCTGGCCCAGAGTTTGATTGGAACCCTAATCCAACAGAGGCACCATATCCCGTTGCAAAGAAGTTTATGAATTTAATGGACTCTGCAAATGAGAAAATTCATCCTGGTGCAAAGGCTACAGTGTTAGAGCAAGTGACTGAGCTTCTAACTATCAAGGCTGATACAAATATGAGCCAGCATACTTACGATCGTATAATGTCATGGGGACAACGGATGCTACCCAAAGAAAATAATATGGTTCACAATTTTTATGAGACGAAAAAGATGGTGGGGCAGATCGGTCGTGGGTATGCTAAAATTGATGCTTGCAAGAATCAGTGCATGCTTTTTTATAAAGAAAATGAGGGCCTCGATTCATGTTCAATATGTGGACTTAGTAGGTATAAGCCACAACGCCGTGGTAGTGCCAAGCACAAGAAAAACGTGCCTCGGGCACAGTTACGTTATATGCCGTTAGATTTCCGACGGACATATCCGACGGTAAATTTTATGGTTTCCGACGGTCATAACCGTCGGTAATGGGTTTTATTTATTTATTTTTTTAATATTTACCGACGGATATTTCAATCGGTAACCTCCGGCTATTGCTCCGGTTAACCGGCCGGCGTAACTCATTTCCGACGGACGTTTTCCGACGGAATTTCAGATTTTCCGGCGGACAATCCGCCGGTATTTCCGACGGAATTTGTCCGTCGGTATTACCAACCAATTATTTCCGACGGAACCCGACGGACTAATTCCGTCGGTAATATCCATTTACCGACGGATAGGTGGATTTACCGACGGAAATTTCCGTCGGTAAAATGCCTGTTTCTAGTAGTGTTTAATCAAAATTTCAACTAACACTCAGGGCCGGCCCTGTGATATTCGGGGTCCTAGGCCGGTAACTTTGGATGGGGCCTTTCAGTTTCTAATATAATTTCGCCAAAAGGCCCAAACTGGCGATTTTTTTTTGCATTTCGAGCCCCGTTTTGGCCAAAAAAAATGTGAGGGTCCATTCTAGGAACGACCTATATACTTCAGGCTCTATTTTATAATTAACCCTTTATTTTTCAGCAACTATCCATTATTTATTTTTCACAAACTACCTTTAGTAATTTAAGATTCATAAAAGTGTTCAAAGCGATAACATCACAACAATAACTCATTAACTTTGATTCATGGGGGATAGCAAAAAATAAGTGAAAATACATAATATGATTAAGGATAGCAACATTCATTAATCAAAACTTACTTGTAGATGGTCATAAAACGTTCTTATAACAGGTCTCACAGGACCACCCCTTGTATCTGGCAGCATCATTTGCTTGACCATCCCTTTGGATTAATTTCTAAAGGGTAATTTTGTCAAATTACTTAAGTGGTTTAGTGTTTATGAAATAAAATATTTATTTGTCCAAAATGGGGTTTGGATGAATTAAATATGAATGCTCAGAGCATGACAGAAGGTCCAAAGTTTCTGGACAACCATGCTCAGCTGAGGCATATGCCTTACTCGGCCGAGCATATCTGGGCAAAGCCTTGCTCGGCCGAGCAAGGTATAAGACTTGGCCGAGCAGTTCCTGAGCAGAAGTGTAACATCCAAGTATTAAATGTGAAAAACTGAAACGGAAATCATTATGGCTAAGATTTTCGATTTAATGGTTGGTTAATTTCGTAATAATTTTGTTTATTACATAATTAACAACAAATTTTCAGTTTTAATCTTGGTTTTTGAAATCTTTAAATAGTTGTTTGTTAAAAACATTTAACTACACTTGGAAAAACTTTGGGAAACATTTTGAGAGAAAAACCACAGCAGAAACAAACACTTGCTCCTGCAATCCTCTTCAATTTTCTCTTATTGCATCTTGTTGATTCATCCCTTGGCCTCCTAGCTTGCATTATAATAGAAGAGGTGATCTAGTCCAAGCACGATTCAACTCGCCGGGAACTTTAGGTGCAAAGTGCCCCCGGTCCACACGTTCTATCCTGGGAGACAAGCGACCCAATCAAACTCAAGCACACTCGATGAGGGGTCGAATATGTCTTAAGGAGACAGTGGTTTCATTGGGCTCGTGCAAATTCAACAACTTATCCTTTGTATTTTCAGTTTTTGTTAATTGTATTTTATTTACTTTTTCTGTAATTGTAACACCCTTGTAACAATCTTAAGACATACCCCTAATCGAGGGAGTCGATTACAGATTTTAAAAACGGAAAATACTAACTAAGTTGTTGTGTTTCAGATGGCGACTAACAACAACAACGTGGAGACCCAAATTGGATCCCAAACTGAACCCCAAACTAATCCCCAAACTGGAAACGGAAGTGGCTCGACTATTGTGACAAATCCTCCTACGATCCATATCCCAACCCCCCATACGGAAAAACTCGAGAAGTTTGTTGGCCACGACTTTAAGCGTTGGCAACAAAAGATGCTTTTCTACCTCACTACCTTGCACTTAGCAAAATATCTGAAAGAGGATATGCCAAATGTGAGTGAAGGAGAAACCGATGTTACAACCTTGGCTGCGGTTGAAACATGGAAGCATGGGGAATACTTGTGCAGAAACTATATCCTCAATTCGCTTTCAGATTCTCTTTACAATGTGTTCAATGAAAATAAATCTGCAAAGGAATTGTGGGGGTCGTTGGACCACAAATAAAAGATTGAGGATGCAGGAACAAAGAAGTTCATTGTTGCCCGTTTCCTTGATTTTAAAATGGTGGACAGCAAGAGTGTGAAATCTCAAGTTGATGAGTTTCAAACTATTTTGCATGAGATTCATGCCGAGGGTATGATCATAAGTGAAAGCTTCCAAGTGGTTGCAATCATTGAGAAATTGCCTCCATCTTGGAATGATTTCAAGAACTACCTTAAGCATAAGCGAAAGGAAATGGATGTGGAAGGAATTATCCTTTGTTTGAGTATTGAAGAGAACAATAGAGTTGCTGAGAAAAACTTTGTTTCTAGTGTGGCGAAGGCTAATATGGTGGAGCATGGTCAAAGCTCCAAAGGCAAAAGCGTTGGGAAGGGAAAAGGGAAGGTTGTGACAACTTCCAAGCATTCCCACTTGGGACCAAAAGGTGGTGTTTTCAAGAAGAAGTTCTTAGGAACTTGTTACAATTGTGGCAGTGAAGGCCACAAGGCTCATGCTTGCAAGTTGCCCAAGAAGGCTCGTGAGGCAAACATGGTGGAAGGCATTGCTAGGGAAGTGTCCGAGATGCACCTCGCAGCTGTGATTTCCGAGGTGAATTTGGTGGGTTCAAACCCAAATCAATGGTGGATTTACACCGGTGCTACTAGACATGTATGCTCCAACAAAGACATGTTTAGTACTCTTGTTGAAAAGGATGGTGAGAAGCTATTCATGGGGAATTCAACCACTTTCGAGATCAAAGGTGAAGGGAAAGTGGTTTTGAGGATGACATCCGGGAAGGAGTTAACTCTCAACAACGTGCTTTATGTGCCCGACATCCGGAAGAACTTGGTGTCCGGATCGCTTTTGATAAAGCATGGATTTCGCATTGTGTTTGAGTCAAATGTAGTCACATTGTCTAAGAGTGGAATGTTTGTAGGTAAAGTCTATGTCAATGATGGCCTATTTAAGCTAAGTGTAATGGTTGTTAAGGCTAAAGCTAATGATATGAATATCTCTTTCATTTACTTGCTTGAGTCATCTAATTTGTGGCATGGTAGACTTGGTCATGTTAATTTGGATTCTATACGTCATTTAACAAAAGCAAATTCTATTCCAAAGTTTAAAGTTGATTGTAAACAAAAATGTGAAATTTGTGTAGAAGCAAAATTAACAAGAAAGTCATTCCATTCAGTTGAAAGACATAGTGAACCACTTGAATTGGTTCACACGGACTTATGTGACTTTAAATCAACACAATCACGGGGCAGCAATAAGTACTTCATGACTTTTTTAGATGATGGCACAAAGTATTGCTATGTGTATCTTCTAAAAAGTAAAGATGAAGCTATAGAGAAGTTTACTCTCTATAAAAATGAAGTTGAGAATCAATTATACCGTAAAATTAAGGTGCTAAAAAGTGATAAAGGGGGTGAATATGAATCTCCATTTGAAGCAATATGTGCTCAAAGTGGAATTAAACATATAAACTCGGCACCTTATACACCCCAACAAAATGGTGTTGCCGAAAGGAAAAATCGGACATTAAAAGAAATGATGAATGCCATGTTATTAAGTTCGGGATTACCGGATAACATGTGGGGGAAGCCGTGTTGTCGGCTAACTATGTGTTAAATAAAATACCCTGGAAGAAACAAGAAAAAACTCATTATGAACTATGGCATGGAAGAGTGACAAGTTACAAACACTTGAGAGTGTGGGGGTGTCTTGCAAAGGTAGCCATACCTCCTCCTAAAAAGGTGAAGATTGGACCTAAAATTGTTGATTGCATATTTATTGGATATGCACATAACAGTAGTGCTTATAGATTTCTTGTGTATGAGTCGAAAATTGAAGCTATACACAAAAACACTATAATGGAATCTGTAAACGTGTCGTTCTTTAGGAATATATTCCCGTGTAAGTCAAGAAATGAGGTAAGCTCATCGACTAGGGTAATAGATTCAATAGAAGAAGAACACGTTCAAGATAAAAGTGAAGAAGAAGAGGTAGAACCTCGACGGAGCAAAAGAGCTAGGATTGAAAAATCATATGGTCCGGACTTTCTAACCTATATGGTAGAAAGTGAACCACAGAGTTACAAAGAAGCCGTTAGATCTTCGGAAGGACCTTTGTGGAAGGAAGCAATTAAAAGTGAAATTGATTCCATTTTGCAAAATCACACATGGGAATTAGTGGACCTTCCTCCGGGAAGCAAAACACTAGGATATAGGTGGATTTTCAAAAGAAAAATAAAGGCGAACGGAACAATTGATAAGTATAAGGCCCGACTTGTAATTAAAGGTTACAGACAGAAAGAAGGCCTAGACTATTTTGACACGTATTCTCCCGTCACGAGAATAACGTCAATAAGAGTTGTACTTGCAATTGCTGAATTGAGAAATTTTGAAATACATCAAATGGATGTAAAAACAGCCTTTCTAAATGGAGATTTAGAAGAGGAGATTTACATGGAACAACCTGAGGGATTTGTTGTGCGTGGACAAGAAAAGAAGGTGTGTAAATTAGTAAAGTCATTATATGGCTTGAAACAAGCACCAAAATAGTGGCATCAAAAATTTGATAATGCTATGATGCAAAGTGGATTTTAAATAAATGAGTGTGACAAATGTGTCTACACTAAAACCACGTAAAATGGCTATGTCATTTTGTGTCTTTATGTAGACGACATGCTTATCATAGGGAGTTGTGATAAGATGATCAAATCCACGAAAGACATGTTGAATTCGAAGTTTGACATGAAAGATATGGGACTTGCGAACTTAATTCTTGGAGTTAAAATTTCTAGAATATCCAACGGACTTGTGTTAAGTCAATCTCATTATATGGATAAAATTCTTGAGAAATTTAGCAAGGATGACAATGGAATAGCGAGTACTCCAATCGACCCAAATCTTCATCTTTCAAAGAATAGAGATGAACCGGTGTCTCAATTAGAGTATTCGAGAATCATCGGAAGTATAATGTACTTGATGAGTTGTACTAGGCCGGATATTGCTTATACCGTTAGCAAGTTAAATCGGTATACAAGTAATCCTGGAAAAAATCATTGGAAGGGTATAGTAAGAGTACTAAGGTACTTAAGATATACTCGTGATTTTCGATTACATTACACTAGACATCCAGCTGTGATAGAAGGATATAGTGATGCTAATTGGATATTAGATATCAAA
Organism: Adenophora triphylla var. japonica; assembly: GCA_022495995.1. Taxonomy (NCBI): domain Eukaryota; kingdom Viridiplantae; phylum Streptophyta; class Magnoliopsida; order Asterales; family Campanulaceae; genus Adenophora; species Adenophora triphylla. The sequence goes on from JAFEMH010005401.1 coordinate 162,863, forward strand.
GACTCAAGGTCTACAAGTAGATATTTATTCACATTAGCAGGTGCAGCTATATCATGGAAATCTTCTAAGCAAACTGTTATAGCCAGATCAACTATGAAATCTGAGTTTATAGCATTAGATAAATGTGGCGAAGAAGCCGAATGGCTACGCCAATTTCTAGAAGATATTCCAAGATGGGAAAAGCCCGTGCCCGCAATTAGTATACATTGCGATAGCCAATCTGTGATTGGTAGGGCACAAATTCATGTATAATGGTAAGTCTAGACATATATGTCGAAGACATAATACCATTAAACAACTACTTGCAACTGACACCATATCTATTGACTATGTAAGGTCAAAAGATAATTTGGCGGATTCGCTAACCAAAGGGTTAAGTAAAGAGATAGTTGCAAGGTTGACATTGGGAATAGGTTTAAAGCCTCTTGAGAAGTTAAACACAGCGGAAAACCCAACCTAGCTGACTGGAGATCCCAAGATCTAGGTTCAAAGGGACAACCTAACTGTTAAAAGAATTGTAGCATCACTGTAGGGGTCAACCCTATACTCATTCCTTAAAGTGACATCCCGAGATGAATGAGGTTAAGCCTATGGCTTTTAATGATTCTTATGAGAAGTAAAATGGGTTACTTAAAAGAATCACCTATGTGAGAAAGAAGTAGAGGCCGCTTCGAGGAGAATTGTGTGAGGCTCAATTCTTAGACCTTCTCACAGAACCAGGCATTGTGATCCAGGGCCATTAATGGACACAGCTATGAGAGTTGAATTGTGTTAGGGAGATACCTGTGTAAAGTATATGATCGGCTACACAAAAAGCTAGCAGTTCAAGGACATCGCGTCTACTGATTAGCGAGTAGAGTAAATATGCTTTTACAAGGAAAGGTTCAAAGGGCAAACCCCTACCTATCCTACGCAGGTTTTCGACTGCCGGACTTTATCACCTATCCTCATGAATTTCCTTTATGTGGGGGATTGTTGAAAAAATAGTGTGTTTTGAAGGAAATTAATGGATTAATTTCTAAAGGGTAATTTTGTCAAATTACTTAAGTGGTTTAGTGTTTATGAAATAAAATATTTATGTGTCCAAAATGGGTTTTGGATGAATTAAATATGAATGCTCAGAGCATGATAGAAGGTCCAAAGTTTCTGGACAATCATGCTCGGCCGAGGCATATGCCTTGCTCGGCCGAGCATATCTGGGCAAAGCCTTGCTCGGCCGAGCAAGGTATAAGACTCGGCCGAGCAATTCCTGAGCAGAAGTGTAACAGTCAAGTATTAAATGTGAAAAACTGAAACGGAAATCATTATGGCTAAGATTTTCTATTTAATGGTTGGTTAATTTCGTAATAATTTTGTTTATTACATAATTAACAACAAATTTTCAGTTTTAATCTTGGTTTTTGAAATCTTTAAATAGTTGTTTGTTAACAACATTTAACAACACTTGGAAAAACTTTGGAAA